>CM053030.1:538038420-538068420 GCA_028564925.1 Lithobates sylvaticus | reverse complement strand
GACAGTGATCATCACAGGAGAGGACAGTGATTATCACAGGAGAGGACAGTGATTATCACCAGGAGAGGACAGTGATCACCACAGGAGAGGACAGTGATCATCACAGGAGAGGACAGTGATTATCACAGGAGAGGACAGTGATCATCACAGGAGAGGACAGTGATCATCACAGGAGAGGACAGTGATCACCACAGGAGAGGACAGTGATCACAACAGGAGAGGACAGTGATCACCACAGGAGAGGACAGTGATTATCACAGGAGAGGACAGTGATCACCACAGGAGAGGACAGTGATCATCACAGGAGAGGACAGTGATCACCACAGGAGAGGACAGTGATCATCACAGGAGAGGACAGTGATCATCACAGGAGAGGACAGTGATCATCACAGGAGAGGACAGTGATTATCACAGGAGAGGACAGTGATTATCACCAGGAGAGGACAGTGATCACAACAGGAGAGGACAGTGATCATCACAGGAGAGGACAGTGATTATCACAGGAGAGGACAGTGATCATCACAGGAGAGGACAGTGATTATCACAGGAGAGGACAGTGATCACCACAGGAGAGGACAGTGATCACCACAGGAGAGGACAGTGATTATCACAGGAGAGGACAGTGATCACCACAGGAGAGGACAGTGATCATCACAGGAGAGGACAGTGATCACCACAGGAGAGGACAGTGATCACCACAGGAGAGGACAGTGATCACCACAGGAGAGGACAGTGATTATCACAGGAGAGGACAGTGATCACCACAGGAGAGGACAGTGATTATCACAGGAGAGGACAGTGATCACCACAGGAGAGGACAGTGATCATCACAGGAGAGGACAGTGATCATCACAGGAGAGGACAGTGATTATCACAGGAGAGGACAGTGATTATCACCAGGAGAGGACAGTGATCACCACAGGAGAGGACAGTGATCATCACAGGAGAGGACAGTGATTATCACAGGAGAGGACAGTGATCATCACAGGAGAGGACAGTGATTATCACAGGAGAGGACAGTGATCACCACAGGAGAGGACAGTGATCATCACAGGAGAGGACAGTGATCATCACAGGAGAGGACAGTGATTATCACAGGAGAGGACAGTGATCACCACAGGAGAGGACAGTGATCATCACAGGAGAGGACAGTGATTATCACAGGAGAGGACAGTGATCACCACAGGAGAGGACAGTGATCATCACAGGAGAGGACAGTGATCATCACAGGAGAGGACAGTGATCATCACAGGAGAGGACAGTGATTATCACAGGAGAGGACAGTGATCATCACAGGAGAGGACAGTGATCATCACAGGAGAGGACAGTGATTATCACAGTAGAGGACAGTGATCATCATAGGAGGACAGTGATCATTGTATAGTAAACCAGCACTGCCTGAATAAAATATAATCTAAGCCTTGCACTAAATAATGGAAGCCCCACAAAAATGCTTATGATAGTCTGGCAGCTCCCCCCAAATCAGCCATGAAATATTTAAACTTTTAGGTATAGGTGTGGTGGGCACCCCTTCCAATCCCTGGGGGCCTGTCAGGTAGGCTGTAGAGGCCCCATGATTCCTAATGCCATGAATGAATGAATGAATGAATGATTTGTATAGCGCTACAAATGCGAAATGAATCGCCTGAATGCCAGACCTGGACTTCACTGACATCAGCAGGAATCAAATCGTCTAAAGATGATCCAGCAGACACATGACTTAGAGGCTTTAGCTCCACCAGCACACATGGGTAATATAACCTCAGCTCCACCAGCACACATGGGTAATATAACCTCAGCTCCACCAGCACACATGGGTAATATAACCTCAGCTCCACCAGCACACATGGGTGAAATCACCCCAGCTCCACCAGCACACATGGGTATATTGACCTCAGCTCCACCAGAACACATGGGTAATATATCCATCCCCCAGTGCCTCCCACTACTATGAAGATCACCACATATATCTCAATACCCTTATATTTTATACTCTCAGGTAAGAGTGATAAGGCCATACCATTCTGGTCCTTTTTCCCTCTGCGAGAATTAAATTTTATTAATTTTATATTACTCTATAGGTCATTACAAATTAGCCTCTCCTGATGAGTGGACAAACTTCCGCGAAACGCGTCGAGCATATATACCTGATGTCATGTCACAGCAATCATGTTCGATCACGAGTGTTTAATGATTGAGTCATCCCAATTATTTTATCCGTATTGTAGCCTGATGCCTGTTGGATGTAGTGTCAATACTATTATTACCTGATTACATGCTTTTAGTGTATATGATGCTACTATCATTTGACAATGTGATGAATTACGTTATCTTTATCGTGATGAACTGTTATATCTGATTTACCTTGTACTGTTATTATTGACCACAATGTCTGTATCCTTGTTTGCACTATGCTCCCATGGGCTATCAATAAATATTTATACTGTCAAAAATGAACTCTATATGTATGACTCAATTATGCCCTAGTGTTGTGTTTCACACAAAGTCCCAAATGCCCCCCCCTCTCCATACATGGGTAATATAACCTCAGCTCCACCAGAACACATGGGTGAAATCACCCCAGCTCCACCAGCACACATGGGTATATTGACCTCAGCTCCACCAGAACACATGGGTGAAATCACCCCAGCTCCACCAGCACACATGGGTGAAATCACCCCAGCTCCACCAGCACACATGGGTATATTGACCTCAGCTCCACCAGAACACATGGGTGAAATCACCCCAGCTCCACCAGCACACATGGGTAATTTGACCTCAGCTCCACCAGCACACATGGGTAATTTGACCTCGGCTCCACCAGCACACATGGGTGATATCACCCCAGCACACATGGGTAATATAACCTCAGCTCCACCAAAACACATCTGTGATATCACCTCAGCTCCACCAGCACACATGAGTAATATCACCTCAGCTCCACCAGCACACATGGGTGAAATCATCCCAGCTCCACCAGCAACCATGGCAAATATCACCTTAACTTGACCAGCGCACATGGGAAATGCCACCTCATCTCCACCAGAACACATTGCTATTATCTCGGTTCCACCAGCACACATGAGTGATATCACCTCAATTCCAACAGCACACATTGGTGAAACTAATCACCTCATATTGGAGGGAGATTTACTAAAACTGGAGCACACAGAATGCAGGTTTTATTGTCAAGCTGAAGTTAGAAGCTGATTGGCTACCGTGCACAGCTGTGCCGGATTTAGTAACTCTCCCCCATTGTTTCTAGTAAGAATCTAAGATCGCCACCAGAAGGGCCCATTCCATCGTACCTTTCACAAGGCTCGTGTCTTTCCCAAGAGCGGAGAGGAGTAACGTCTGGAGGACAAGGCAGGAGAGGCGCAGACTCAGAACAGTCCCCAGCAGCGACTTGATGGACCTGGAGGAGAAGGTAGAAGATGATGACATGATAGACGAAGGACCCGTCACACCTCGGGGGTGAACATACATTTCATCTAGAATGGGCCACAATCTCACTTCTCTCCATAGAACGCACCTCACTGATTATTCCCATCTCTGCACTACATTGGGGGGATATTCAAGATAAATGGCAGCGCACCGCACTCCACCGCAGTACACCGCACTCCACCGCAGTACACCGCACTCCACCGCAGTACACCGCACTCCACCGCACTCCACCACAGTACACCGCACTCCACCACAGTACACCGCACTCCACCACAGTACACCGCACTCCACCACAGTACACCGCACTCCACCACAGTACACCGCACTCCACCGCAGTACACCGCACTCCACCGCAGTACACCGCACTCCACCGCAGTACACCACACTCCACCGCACTCCACCACAGTACACCACACTCCACCACAGTACACCACACCACACTCCACCACAGTACACCACAGTACACCACAGTACACCGCACTCCACCACAGTACACCGCACTCCACCACAGTACACCGCACTCCACCACAGTACACCGCACTCCACCACAGTACACCGCACTCCACCACAGTACACCGCACTCCACCACAGTACACCGCACTCCACCACAGTACACCGCACTCCACCACAGTACACCGCACTCCACCACAGTACACCGCACTCCACCACAGTACACCGCACTCCACCACAGTACACCGCACTCCACCACAGTACACCGCACTCCACCACAGTACACCGCACTCCACCACAGTACACCGCACTCCACCACAGTACACCGCACTCCACCGCAGTACACCACACTCCACCGCACTCCACCACAGTACACCGCACTCCACCGCACTCCACCACAGTACACCGCACTCCACCACAGTACACCGCACTCCACCGCACTCCACCACAGTACACCGCACTCCACCGCAGTACACCGCACTCCACCGCAGTACACCACACTCCACCGCACTCCACCACAGTACACCACACTCCACCACAGTACACCACACTCCACCACAGTACACCGCACTCCACCACAGTACACCGCACTCCACCGCACTCCACCACAGTACACCGCACTCCACCACAGTACACCGCACTCCACCGCACTCCACCACAGTACACCGCACTCCACCACAGTACACCGCACTCCACCACAGTACACCGCACTCCACCACAGTACACCGCACTCCACCACAGTACACCGCACTCCACCGCACTCCACCACAGTACACCGCACTCCACCACAGTACACCGCACTCCACCGCACTCCACCACAGTACACCGCACTCCACCACAGTACACCGCACTCCACCACAGTACACCGCACTCCACCACAGTACACCGCACTCCACCACAGTACACCGCACTCCACCACAGTACACCGCACTCCACCACAGTACACCGCACTCCACACATTACTGAGCATTTGTGGTAACCCACCAGGGTGAATGGGAAGAGAAGAGCGGCGTGTCTGACCATCCGAGGAGACCGCAGAGCCTGACTGAACCCCACACAGAGCCTGGAAAAAGTATTCATACCCCTTGACATTTCCCACATTTTCTCATGTTACACCCAAAAATATAAATGTATTTTATTGGGATTTTATGTGATGGACCAACACAAAGTGTCACATAATTGTGAAGTGGAAGGAAAATGATAAATGATACAAATAAATCTGTGAAAAGTGTGGGGGGGGGGGGGCATTTGTATTCAGCCCCCTTAAGGCCCGGTTCACACTGCTGCGGTGCGGGAACGCTGCAAATCCACTGCGGGTTCCCGCACCGCATGTCTCCCGCCGGCAGTTCACACTGCCCTATGCGAGCTGCTGGGAGTGTCAATGAAATGTTAATGACACCCCCATAGCAGCTCGCATATCGCAGTGCGATCTGAAAACTCGGACAGGAATCGGATCGCATGGTGAGAACACCATGCGATCCGATTCTGCTGCGGACCGAAAAAAAAGGGTCCTGTCCGATTTTGGGCCGAATGCGATGCGAATTCAGCCATACTATCTGTATGGCTGAATTTGCATCGCACAGAGATCGCATATGATTTGAACTGCAGTGCGGTGCGAATCATATGCGATCTCCCCCACCGCAGCAGTGTGAACCGGCCCTTACTCAAATAACTAAAATCTAGAGGAACCAATTGCCTTCATAAGTCACCTAATTAGTAAATAGAGTCCACCTGTGTGTCATTTAATCTCAGTATAAATACAGCTGTTCTGTGAAGCCCTCAGAGGTTTGTTAGAGAACCTTAGTGAACAAACAGCATCATGAAGGCCAAGGAACACACCAGACAGGTCAGGGATAAAGTTGTGGAGAAGTATAAAGCAGGGTCAGGTTATAATAAAATCTCCCAAGCTTTGACCATCTCACGGAGCTCTGTTCAATCCATCATCGGAAAATGGAAAGAGTATGGCACAACCGCAAACCTACCAAGACATGGCCGTCCACCTAAACTGACCGGGCCGGGCAAGGAGAACATTCATCAGAGAAGAGCCAAGAGGTCCATGGTAACTCTGGAGGAGCTCAGTTATTGGCCTTACCTGCCCTTGCCAAGCACCATTCCTCCGAGAGTTGAGCCTATAATGGACACTATCAGTGCCAGGATCCCATTCCAGATCCCGAGGTCAGCGGGAGAGACACCGTAATCCAAGAGTAGGAGGGGAACCATAGAGAGAGAGCCCTGCTCACCTGTGGAGGGTCACTGTGTTAGAGATGGAGAACAGTCAGAGGTCACTGGGACAGGCAGGGGACAGCGGGACACACAGGGGAAACACAGAGGACACTGGGACAGACAGAGGACATCGGGACACCGGGACAGGCAGAGGACATCGGGACACCGGGACAGGCAGAGGACATCGGGACACCGGGACAGGCAGAGGACATCGGGACACTGGGACAGGCAGAGGACATCGGGACACCGGGACAGACAGAGGACATCGGGACACCGGGACAGACAGAGGACATCGGGACACTGGGACAGACAGAGGACATCGGGACACCGGGACAGGCAGAGGACACCGGGACAGGCAGAGGACAGGCAGAGGACACCGGGACAGGCAGAGGACACCGGGACAGGCAGAGGACACCGGGACAGGCAGGGAACACACAGAGGACATCGGGACAGGCAGACGACACCGGGACAGGCAGACGACACCGGGACAGACAGGGAACACACAGAGGACATCGGGACAGGCAGAGGACACCCCGGGACAGGCAGAGGACACCCCGGGACAGGCAGACGACACCCCGGGACAGGCAGACGACACCCCGGGACAGGCAGACGACACCCCGGGACAGGCAGACGACACCCCGGGACAGGCAGACGACACCGGGACAGACAGGGAACACACAGAGGACACATCGGGACAGGCAGGGAACACACAGAGGACAATCGGGACAGGCAGAGGACACCGGACAGGCAGAGGACACCGGGACAGGCAGACGACACCGGGACAGGCAGACGACACCGGGACAGGCAGACGACACCGGGACAGGCAGACGACACCGGGACAGGCAGACGACACTGGGACAGACAGGGAACACACAGAGGACACATCGGGACAGGCAGAGGACACACCGGGACAGGCAGAGGACACACCGGGACAGGCAGAGGACACACCGGGACAGGCAGAGGACACCGGGACAGGCAGAGGACACCGGGACAGGCAGACGACACCGGGACAGGCAGAGGACACCGGGACAGGCAGGGAACACACAGAGGACACATCGGGACAGGCAGAGGACACACCGGGACAGGCAGAGGACACACCGGGACAGGCAGAGGACACACCGGGACAGGCAGAGGACACACCGGGACAGGCAGAGGACACACCGGGACAGGCAGAGGACACCGGGACAGGCAGAGGACACACCGGGACAGGCAGAGGACACACCGGGACAGGCAGAGGACACACCGGGACAGGCAGAGGACACCGGGACAGGCAGAGGACACACCGGGACAGGCAGAGGACACCGGGCCTCACCTCACTCACCCAGCTTGTAGATCAGAACATAGATGATGGTCCATCCCGTCCCTGGGACCCGGAACACGCCCGATACAAGGCTACCCAGACTCAACTTTCTTCTCGTCTCCTTGGAGTTTTCTCGAGAGGCTGGCTCCTCCCCTTTGAGGGCTCTCGCCCACCAAGCACACAGCGTTGCCAGAAGATATCCAACCGAAAGAAGCAGAAAGACCATCCTCCATCCCAACATATCCAGCAAGGTGAGAGCCCCCCCTCCGGCCAGCACTGAGCCCAGCTTGTAGGCCACAACCTGGAGAGAGTTGCCCAGCCCCACCTGCTCCTGCGTGAGGACCGCCACAGTCACTGCGTCCAAAGCCACGTCCTGCATGGAGGACAGAATGTGCATGAGCAGGAGGAGCCAGGCCAGAGAGCTGAAAGCAGCTCCAGGGGGCAGCAGTGAGCACAGGAGACAACAAGCACAGAGTCCTCCTGTACAGAGCAGAAGCCACGTCCGGCGGCTCCACAATCCATCCACCAGTGGAGACCACATGACCTTCAGCAGCCACGGCAGGTACAAGACTTTGGTGAGGCCAATGTGGGAGAGGGAGAGACCCTGGGTGCGAAGAAGAACTGGAAGGAGGCCAGACTGGAGGCCATACGGGAAACCCTGGACCAAGTAGAGGACCCCCAGAGGGATGTACGGACTGGACAGGGAGGATAGAAGGCGACCAGCACCAGGTGAATCCACACTGTGAACCATGGCGGAGGGGTGGGGGAAGGGTGGCTTCATGTGCTGCAGGGTAGGAGGATGGAGAAGGAACGAGGAGGATAGAAGGTTATGGCAGAGGAGGTAAAAGATGGCATATGGGTGGCAGGATGGGGAAGAGATGTACAAGGTGGCCAAAAGTTGTGGAGGACTCTGGGTAGTGATAAAGGGTGGAGTCTGGGGGGGGGGGGATGGGTGTATAGTGAGTTGGTGTGAAAGGGACAGAGGATTATGGGAATTGGAATAGAAGGTGGGGGATGGGGTATACAGTGGGGTGAGAGAGATGGACGGGTTATGGGGTATTGGGGGGGGGGGGTTACAGTTAAGTAAGAAGGATAAAAAGGTTTATGGGAAGTGGGGTAGATGTAGGGGGGGGTGTATGGAGGATTATGGGAAATGGGGTAGAGGGTGGAGGGGTATGGAAGTAGAGAGGGGCGGGGGTTGTACAGGGTTACTCCTCGCTCGCCATTAGTGCGCCATCTTGTGGAATCGGTTGGCTCTGAAAAAGAAATAAATGACAGTAATAGACGGTGACAGGTTCTCTTTATGGAGAAATCTGTAAGACCCCAGAGGGAAAAGGGGGAGGGAGAGGGAGAGAGAGAGGAGGAGAGGAGAGGGGGAGGGTTGGGAGGGGGGGGGGGGGGGGGGGGGGGGGGGGGTGGGGGGGAGGGGGGGGGGGGGGGGGGGATCAGGAAGGAGGGGTAAGAGGAAGAGGGAAGAAAGGGGGAGGGAGATTTGGGGTAGAGGGGGAGGGGAGGGGGAGGGGAGGGGGAGAAGAGAGGGGGGGAGGCTAGAGGGAGAGGGGAGCAGGATAGAGGGTGGAGGGAGGAAGGAGAGGAGAGGGGGAGGATAGAAGAAGGAGGGAATGAAAGGAGGGGAGGTGAGGAGAGGGGGGAGGGAGGGGGGGGAGGTGGGGGGGGAGGGGAGAGAGGAGGGAGTCGGGGGAGGGGGGAGGGGGAAGAGGGAGAGGAGAGGAGAGGAGAGAGAGGAGGAGAGAGGAGAGGGAGATAGGGAGCGGAGAAGGGAGAGGGAGAGGAGAGGAGAGGGAGAGTGGAGAGGAAGGAAATAAGAGAGAGAGGGGGAGAGGAGAGAGAGGGAAGAGGGGAAGGGATAAGAAAGCAAGGAGAGAGGGGGGGGAGGGAGGGAAGAGGGGAGAAAAGGAAGGGGAGGGAGAGGGGAGGAGCAGTAGGGAGAAGGAGAGGAGAGGAGAGGGGAGGGGGAACGGGGAGAGGAGAGAGAGGGGAGAGGAAAGAGAGAAGGAGAGAAAAGAGAGAGGAGGGAGAGGGAGAGGGAGAAGGAGAGGGGTGAGGGGGAGAGGGAGGAGGAGAGGAGTGGAGAGAAGAGAGGGAGAGAGAATAGAAGAGAGGGAGGGAGGGGAGGGAGAAGAGAGGGAGAGGGGAGGATGGAGGGAGAGGAGGGGGAGAGTGGAGGGGAGGGATGGAGAGAAGAGAGAGGGAGGGGGGAGGAAGAGAGGGGAGGAGAGAGGTGGGAGGGAGAGGGGGTGGGGGAGAGGGAGGGGGTGAGAGGGGGGGGAGAGTGGGGAGGTGGAGGGAGGGGGAGGGGAGGAGAGGAGAGGGAGAGAGGGGGAGGGGGGAGGGAGAGGGAGAGGGAGGAGAGGGGCGAGGGGAGGGAGGGAGGGGAGAGAGAGAGGGGGAGCGGGAGAGGGAGAGCGGGAGAGGGAGGGGAGGAGGAGGGGGAGGGGGGGAGGAGAGGTGGAGAGGAGAGGGGGGGGAGAGAGAGAGGGAGGAGAGGGAGAAGGGGGAGGGGGAGAGTGGGGGCGGGGAGAGGGAGAGAGGGGGAGGGGGAGGGAGACGGGGAGAGGAGAGGAGGGAGGGGAGCGGAGAGGGAGGGGGGAGAGGAGAGGGGAGAGGGGGAGGGAGAGGGGAGAGGGGAGGGAGAGGGGAGGGGGGAGAGGGAGAGGGGGGAGGGAGAAGTGATGATGGATGAGAAGGTCTGATCTCTATAATGCTGAACACATACTATTATTATTACTCTGGCTCTGGGGGGTCGCAGGGGGCGTGGCAGCTGTGTCTGGGTATACCCCAATCACTATGTGTAGTGCTGATTCCTCCCACTGTCTGTCCTTCCCCGTGTCCCCACCCCCTTCGCTGGCCTCCCTCCTCTCCCACTGGCTGTTGCGGGGGATGTCTCAGGACGGACAGCGGGGGAGGGGCTAACAAATGTCATTTAATCAGCTCTTTCCTTTTTTATATGATGACAATCACCCTCTGTGTTCATTCATGACTGAAGCAAAAAGAGTGATTACTATGCTTCAGTGTGTGATTGAGGAGGAAGCTGCTCAGTACAGAGCCCCTCCCATCACAGAGCCCCTCCCATCACGTAGCTCCTCCCATCAATTCCCAGTACATCTGAGGGGTGGGGATTGGGGTGTCACCCCTATAATGTGATTGGAGGAGGGGCAATCCTACATGGAAGGGTAATTAGGTAGCTGAATGGATGGAAAGGTGGGTAGAAGGAGGGGGGTGGGTAGTGGGGGATGGGTAGGTGAGGGGGATGGGTAGGTAGAGGGGGGTAGGTAGTGGGGGATGGGTAGGTAGTGGTGGATGGGTAGGTGAGGGGGTAGGTAGTGGGGGATGGGTAGGTGAGGGGGGTAGGTAGTGGGGGATGGATAGGTGAGGGGGGTAGGTAGTGGGGGATGGGTAGGTGAGGGGGGTAGGTAGTGGGGGATGGATAGGTGAGGGGGGTAGGTAGTGGGGGATGGGTAGGTAGTGGGGGATGGGTAGATGAGGGGGTAGGTGGTGAGGGGGGTAGGTGTGGGGGGTAGGTAGTGGGGGATGGGTAGGTGAGGGGGGTAGGTAGTGGGGGGGGGGGGTAGGTAGTGGGGGATGGGTAGGTGAGGGGGTAGGTGGTGAGGGGGGTAGGTAGTGGGGGATGGGTAGGTAGGTAGTCAGGTCTTACCTGAGTCGAGGCTCCTCCCCTCCCTCCAGTCTGTAGACGTAGTTTGGTGGGCGGGGTTTGGTAGCGGTGAAATGATTGGTTGTCTTGTCTTCATCATCCCGCTCCATGCACGTGATTCCGGGGGTCACATGACCGCACACCACGTCCGGATTGGTCTCAGCCTAAAGCACATCCGGGTGGGGGGCGGAGGTCACAGCCGGGTGTACCAAGATGGCGTCACATCTCTTCTCTTTTGCCTACTGAAACTGGGAGGGATAAAAAAGGGATGTTAGCCCCGCCCTCCTAGCAGAAGCAAGAATCCCGGATGCAGAGAGGTCGGTGTGTACCGTACGGGGGGAGGGGAACCGCCTGTGTGGGGGGAGGAGTCGTTGTATGGAGGGGGAGGGGACCGAATGGTAATTCTTCTCTCACACATCATCAGGGGGAGGGGGCGGGGTTTATGATAATTAGATGAGGGCACAGCTCTGACCCTTCCCCCCTCCCCCATGAATGGAGTGAGGGAAGGTTATAGGTCATGTCCGGTGTCCCCATAGTGGAGATTTCCTTCACTTCCTGTCCCAGAGGCTCAACAGGAAGTCACCAGAACCTGTGTGACCCCATTGGAGGATTTCCTCTCTATTCCTGTTCTGGTGACACCCAACATTTGTGATTTCCAATCACTTTCAATGATAACACAGAGGAGGAATCTCGGGGGGGGGGCACATTTCTGATGAAGGGTCCTGTGGGTGATGTCCTGTAATGTGATTGGTGGATAAATCTTTTGGTCCCGTATTGAAGTCTCGGAGTGACGGCGAGATTCTCTTTCTGTCACACCGTATTTGCTCAGCTGTCTTACAGGTGCAATTTGTTTGAATTAAAAAAAATAAGACAACAGTAAAGGAAGCCGAAATGTCTTTTCATATTGTGAAAGATGATGTTACGGCGAGTAAATTGATACCCAACATGTCACGCTTCAGAATGGTGCCCGCTCGTGGAACGGCGACAAACTTTTACCTTAAAAATCTCCATAGGCGTCGTTTAAAAAACTCTACAGGTTGTATGTTTAGAGTTACAGAGGAGTTCATATGCGGGTACTGCTCACGTATGCGTTCACTTCTGTGTGCGGGTACGGCTGGGTATCGCGGGTACAGCTGGGTATCGCGGGTACGGCTGGGTATCGCGGGTACGGCTGGGTATCGCTGGGTACGGCTGGGTATCGCGGGTACGGCTGGGTATCGCGGGTACGGCTGGGTATCGCGGGTACGGCTGGGTACGGCTGGGTATCACGAGTACGGCTGGGTATCGCTGGGTAAGGCTGGGTACGGCTGGGTATCGCTGGGTAAGGCTGGGTATCGCGGGTACGGCTGGGTATCACGAGTACGGCTGGGTATCGCTGGGTACGGCTGGGTATCGCGGGTACGGCTGGGTATCGCGGGTACGGCTGGGTATCGCGGGTACGGCTGGGTATCGCTGGGTACGGCTGGGTATCGCGAGTACGGCTGGGTATCGCTGGGTACGGCTGGGTATCGCTGGGTACGGCTGGGTATCACGAGTACGGCTGGGTATCGCGGGTACGGCTGGGTATTGCGGGTACGGCTGGGTATCGCGGGTACGGCTGGGTATCGCTGGGTACGGCTGGGTATCACGAGTACGGCTGGGTATCGCTGGATAAGGCTGGGTACGGCTGGGTATCGCTGGGTAAGGCTGGGTATCGCGGGTACGGCTGGGTATCACGAGTACGGCTGGGTACGGCTGGGTATCGCGGGTACGGCTGGGTATCGCGGGTACGGCTGGGTATCACGAGTACGGCTGGGTATCGCGGGTACGGCTGGGTATCGCTGGGTAAGGCTGGGTACGGCTGGGTATCACGAGTATGGCTGGGTATCGCGGGTACGGCTGGGTATCGCGGGTACGGCTGGGTATCGCGGGTACAGCTGGGTACGGCTGGGTATCGCGGGTACGGCTGGGTATCGCGGGTACGGCTGGGTATCGCGGGTATGGCTGGGTATCGCGGGTACAGCTGGGTATCGCAGAGTATGGCAGGGTATTGGCAGAGTATGGAGGGATGGCTGAGCATGGATGGATGTGACTGCAATTGTCACAGATGGAACATGTGGTGTTTACATATGTGGGCAGGACATACATGACATACGTTGGCTTCTGTGCACTTTAAAAAAGAAAACATTTTATTGATTGCCTTTTTTTTTTTTTTCTCTTTCATTTTTTTTATTTTTTTGATCACTTTTATTCCTATTACAAGAAATGTAACCATCCCTTGTAATAGGGCGGGACAGGTCCTCTTTATGGAGAGATCTGAGGTCTATAAGGCCCCACATCTCTCCTCTAGGGTAGAAAGACAGAGATTAAAAAATACACAATCTCTGCTTTTCCCGCCGAGTTCCCGGCAATGTTTATTTCTGTGGCCCAGATGTGACGTCATAACGTTGCGCCGGGCCTCCGAACGTCAAATAGATGGCCATCTGGTCACGGGTCATCTCTATGGTCAAGCTCTGGCACCGGTAGGTTCCTTCTCCGGATCTCACGGGCGAGCCGGTAGAAGCACCAGAAGCCGGCGGGCTGAACTGCCGCTTTGATTGTTCTTGCGGTGCACAGAATCGCCGGCCGATAAAGAAGTTATCTGAATGATACCTGCGGCTGCACTCATCATCCAGATGTCCTCACTCCAAAGTCAATGACGTACTTGGACGTGAAGTGGTTAAACTGTCGTTTTTGGATTTGGTGCAACCTACATTTTCAGGTTTGGCAGCAAAACTTCCATTCGGTGCACCTCTACTGACGGGTCCTCTTTATGGAGAGATCTGGGGTCTATAATGAATGTAAACATCCCATGTGACAGTAATAGGAGGTGACGGGTCTTCTTTATGGAGATATCTGAGGTCTATAATGAATGTAAACATCCCATGTGACAGTAATAGGAGGTGACGGGTCCTCTTATGGAGAGATCTGGGGTCTATAATGAATGTAAACATCCCATGTGACAGTGATAGGAGGTGACGGGTCCTCTTTATGGAGAGATCTGGGGTCTATAATGAATGTAAACATCCCATGTGACAGTGATAGGAGGTGACGGGTCCTCTTTATGGAGAGATCTGGGGTCTATAATGAATGTAAACATCCCATGTGACAGTGATAGGAGGTGACGGGTCCTCTTTATGGAGAGATCTGGGGTCTATAATGAATGTAAACATTCCATGTGACAGTGATAGGAGGTGACGGGTCCTCTTTATGGAGAGATCTGGGGTCTATAATGAATGTAAACATCCCATGTGACAGTGATAGGAGGTGACGGGTCCTCTTTATGGAGAGATCTGGGGTCTCTAATGAATGTAAACATCCATGTGACAGTAATAGGAGGTGACGGGTCCTCTTTATGGAGAGATCTGGGGTCTATAATGAATGTAAACATCCCATGTGACAGTAATAGGAGGTGACGGGTCCCCTTTATGGAGAGATCTGGGTCTATAATGAATGTAAACATCCCATGTGACAGTAATAGGAGGTGACAGGTCCTCTTTATGGAGAGATCTGGGGTCTCTAATGAATGTAAACATCCCATGTGACAGTAATAGGAGGTGACGGGTCCTCTTTATGGAGAGATCTGGGGTCTATAATGAATGTAAACATCCCATGTGACAGTGATAGGAGGTGACGGGTCCTCTTTATGGAGAGATCTGGGGTCTATAATGAATGTAAACATCCCATGTGACAGTAATAGGAGGTGACGGGTCCTCTTTATGGAGAGATCTGGGGTCTCTAATGAATGTAAACATCCCATGTGACAGTAATAGGAGGTGACGGGTTCTCTTTATGGAGAGATCTGGGTCTATAATGAATGTAAACATCCCATGTGACAGTAATAGAAGGTGACGGGTCCCCTTTATGGAGAGATCTGGGGTCTATAATGAATGTAAACATCCCATGTGACAGTAATAGAAGGTGACGGGTCCCCTTTATGGAGAGATCTGGGGTCTATAATGAATGTAAACATCCCATGTGACAGTAATAGAAGGTGACGGGTCCCCTTTATGGAGAGATCTGGGGTCTATAATGAATGTAACATCCCATGTGACAGTAATAGGAGGTGACAGGTCCTCTTTATGGAGAGATCTGGGGTCTATAATGAATGTAAACATCCCATGTGACAGTAATAGGAGGTGACGGGTCCTCTTTATGGAGAGATCTGGGGTCTATAATGAATGTAAACATCCCATGTGACAGTGATAGGAGGTGACGGGTCCTCTTTATGGAGAGATCTGGGGTCTATAATGAATGTAAACATCCCATGTGACAGTAATAGGAGGTGACGGGTCCTCTTTATGGAGAGATCTGGGGTCTATAATGAATGTAAACATTCCATGTGACAGTAATAGGAGGTGACAGGTCCTCTTTATGGAGAGATCTGGGGTCTATAATGAATGTAAACATCCCATGTGACAGTAATAGGAGGTGACGGGTTCTCTTTATGGAGAGATCTGGGTCTATAATGAATGTAAACATCCCATGTGACAGTAATAGGAGGTGACGGGTCCTCTTTATGGAGAGATCTGGGGTCTATAATGAATGTAAACATCCCATGTGACAGTAATAGGAGGTGACGGGTCCTCTTTATGGAGAGATCTGGGGTCTCTAATGAATGTAAACATCCCATGTGACAGTAATAGGAGGTGACGGGTCCTCTTTATGGAGGGATCTGGGGTCTATAATGAATGTAAACATCCCATGTGACAGTAATAGGAGGTGACAGGTCATCTTTATGGAGAGATCTGGGGTCTATAATGAATGTAATCATCCAGTGACAGTAATAGGAGGTGACAGGTCCTCTTTATGGAGAGATCTGGGGTCTCTAATGAATGTAAACATCCCATGTGACAGTGATAGGAGGTGACGGGTCCTCTTTATGGAGAGATCTGGGGTCTATAATGAATGTAAACATCCCATGTGACAGTAATAGGAGGTGACGGGTCCTCTTTATGGAGAGATCTGGGTCTATAATGAATGTAAACATCCCATGTGACAGTGATAGGAGGTGACGGGTCCTCTTTATGGAGAGATCTGGGGTCTATAATGAATGTAAACATCCCATGTGACAGTGATAGGAGGTGACAGGTCCTCTTTATGGAGAGATCTGGGGTCTATAATGAATGTAAACATCCCATGTGACAGTCATAGGAGGTGACGGGTCCTCTTTATGGAGAGATCTGGGGTCTATAATGAATGTAAACATCCCATGTGACAGTAATAGGAGGTGACGGGTCCTCTTTATATAGAGATCTGGGGTCTATAATGAATGTAAACATCCCATGTGACAGTGATAGGAGGTGACGGGTCCTCTTTATGGAGAGATCTGGGGTCTATAATGAATGTAAACATCCCATGTGACAGTGATAGGAGGTGACGGGTCCTCTTTATGGAGAGATCTGGGATCTATAATGAATGTAAACATTCCATGTGACAGTAATAGGAGGTGACAGGTCCTCTTTATGGAGAGATCTGGGTCTATAATGAATGTAAACATCCCATGTGACAGTAATAGGAGGTGACGGGTTCTCTTTATGGAGAGATCTGGGGTCTATAATGAATGTAAACATCCCATGTGACAGTAATAGGAGGTGACGGGTCCTCTTTATGGAGAGATCTGGGGTCTATAATGAATGTAAACATCCCATGTGACAGTAATAGGAGGTGACGGGTCCTCTTTATGGAGAGATCTGGGGTCTCTAATGAATGTAAACATCCCATGTGACAGTAATAGGAGGTGACGGGTCCTCTTTATGGAGAGATCTGGGGTCTCTAATGAATGTAAACATCCCATGTGACAGTAATAGGAGGTGACGGGTCCTCTTTATGGAGAGATCTGGGGTCTATAATGAATGTAAACATCCCATGTGACAGTAATAGAAGGTGACGGGTCCCCTTTATGGAGAGATCTGGGGTCTATAATGAATGTAAACATCCCATGTGACAGTAATAGAAGATGACGGGTCCCCTTTATGGAGAGATCTGGGGTCTATAATGAATGTAAACATCCCATGTGACAGTAATAGAAGGTGACGGGTCCCCTTTATGGAGAGATCTGGGGTCTATAATGAATGTAAACATCCCATGTGACAGTAATAGAGGTGACAGGTCCTCTTTATGGAGAGATCTGGGGTCTATAATGAATGTAAACATCCCATGTGACAGTAATAGGAGGTGACAGGTCCTCTTTATGGAGAGATCTGGGGTCTATAATGAATGTAAACATTCCATGTGACAGTAATAGGAGGTGACAGGTCCCCTTTATGGAGAGATCTGGGTCTATAATGAATGTAAACATTCTATGTGACAGTAATAGGAGGTGACGGGTCCTCTTTATGGAGAGATCTGGGGTCTATAATGAATGTAAACATCCCATGTGACAGTAATAGGAGGTGACGGGTCCTCTTTATGGAGTGATCTGGGGTCTATAATGAATGTAAACATCCCATGTGACAGTAATAGGAGGTGACGGGTCCTCTTTATGGAGAGATCTGGGGTCTATAATGAATGTAATCATCCCATGTGACAGTAATAGGAGGTGACGGGTCCTCTTTATGGAGGGATCTGGGGTCTATAATGAATGTAAACATCCCATGTGACAGTAATAGGAGGTGACGGGTCCTCTTTATGGAGGGATCTGGGGTCTATAATGAATGTAAACATCCCATGTGACAGTAATAGGAGGTGACGGGTCCTCTTTATGGAGAGATCTGGGGTCTATAATGAATGTAATCATCCCATGTGACAGTAATAGGAGGTGACGGGTCCTCTTTATGGAGAGATCTGGGGTCTATAATGAATGTAAACATCCCATGTTACAGTAATAGGAGGTGACGGGTCCTCTTTATGGAGAGATCTGGGGTCTATAATGAATGTAAACATCCCATGTGACAGTAATAGGTGGTGACGGGTCCTCTTTATGGAGAGATCTGGGGTCTATAATGAATGTAAACATCCCATGTTACAGTAATAGGAGGTGACGGGTCCTCTTTATGGAGAGATCTGGGGGTCTATAATGAATGTAATCATCCCATGTGACAGTAATAGGAGGTGACGGGTCCTCTTTATGGAGAGATCTGGGGTCTATAATGAATGTAAACATCCCTTGTGACAGTAATAGGAGGTGACGGGTCCTCTTTATGGAGAGATCTGGGGTCTATAATGAATGTAAACATCCCATGTGACAGTAATAGGAGGTGACGGGTCCTCTTTATGGAGGGATCTGGGGTCTATAATGAATGTAAACATCCCATGTGACAGTAATAGGAGGTGACGGGTCCTCTTTATGGAGAGATCTGGGTCTATAATGAATGTAAACATTCTATGTGACAGTAATAGGAGGTGACGGGTCCTCTTTATGGAGAGATCTGGGGTCTATAATGAATGTAATCATCCCATGTGACAGTAATAGGAGGTGACGGGTCCTCTTTATGGAGAGATCTGGGGTCTATAATGAATGTAAACATCCCTTGTGACAGTAATAGGAGGTGACGGGTCCTCTTTATGGAGGGATCTGGGGTCTATAATGAATGTAAACATCCCATGTGACAGTAATAGGAGGTGACGGGTCCTCTTTATGGAGAGATCTGGGTCTATAATGAATGTAAACATTCCATGTGACAGTAATAGGAGGTGACGGGTCCTCTTTATGGAGAGATCTGGGGTCTATAATGAATGTAAACATCCCATGTGACAGTAATAGGAGGTGACGGGTCCTCTTTATGGAGGGATCTGGGGTCTATAATGAATGTAAACATCCCATGTGACAGTAATAGGAGGTGACGGGTCCTCTTTATGGAGGGATCTGGGGTCTATAATGAATGTAAACATCCCATGTGACAGTAATAGGAGGTGACGGGTCCTCTTTATGGAGAGATCTGGGGTCTATAATGAATGTAAACATTCCATGTGACAGTAATAGGAGGTGACAGGTCCTCTTTATGGAGAGATCTGGGGTCTATAATGAATGTAAACATTCCATGTGACAGTAATAGGAGGTGACGGGTCCTCTTTATGGAGGGATCTGGGGTCTATAATGAATGTAAACATCCCATGTGACAGTAATAGGAGGTGACGGGTCCTCTTTATGGAGAGATCTGGGGTCTATAATGAATGTAAACATTCCATGTGACAGTAATAGGAGGTGACAGGTCCTCTTTATGGAGAGATCTGGGGTCTATAATGAATGTAAACATCCCATGTGACAGTAATAGGAGGTGACGGGTCCTCTTTATGGAGGGATCTGGGGTCTATAATGAATGTAAACATTCTATGTGACAGTAATAGGAGGTGACGGGTCCTCTTTATGGAGAGATCTGGGGTCTATAATGAATGTAAACATTCCATGTGACAGTAATAGGAGGTGACGGGTCCTCTTTATGGAGAGATCTGGGGTCTATAATGAATGTAAACATCCCATGTGACAGTAATAGGAGGTGACGGGTCCTCTTTATGGAGGGATCTGGGGTCTATAATGAATGTAAACATCCCATGTGACAGTAATAGATGGTGACAGGTCCTCTTTATGGAGGGATCTGGGGTTTATAATGATCATTTTTCTCTCATAAAACAAGGGGCATCCCCACACCTCCGCCCGGTCCTCCTCATGGTCCAGCTCTGGCAAGTCTGATGTCCACTTAGATCTAAGCAACTGGAGGCCTATATACATAGAGGGCAGCCTAGACTTCTATAATGGAGGCCTATATATACACAGAGGACAGCCTAGACTTCTATAATGGAGGCCTATATACACAGAGGGCAGCCTAGACTTCTATAATGGAGGCCTATATACACAGAGGGCAGCCTAGACTTCTATAATGGAGGCCTATATACACAGAGGACAGCCTAGACTTCTATAATGGAGGCCTTTATACACAGAGGGCAGTCTAGACTTCTATAATGGAGGCCTATATACACAGAGGGCAGTCTAGACTTCTATAATGGAGGCCTATATACACAGAGGGCAGCCTAGACTTCTATAATGGATGCCTATATACACAGAGGGCAGCCTAGACTTCTATAATGGAGGCCTATATACACAGAGGGCAGCCTAGACTTCTATAATGGAGGCCTATATACACAGAGGGCAGCCTAGACTTCTATAATGGAGGCCTATATACACAGAGGGCAGTCTAGACTTCTATAATGGAGGCCTTTATACACAGAGGGCAGTCTAGACTTCTATAATGGAGGCCTATATACACAGAGGGCAGTCTAGACTTCTATAATGGAGGCCTATATACACAGAGGGCAGCCTAGACTTCTATAATGGAGGCCTATATACACAGAGGGCAGCCTAGACTTCTATAATGGAGGCCTATATACACGGAGGACAGCCTAGACTTGTATAATGGAGGCCTATATACACAGAGGACAGCCTAGACTTGTATGATGGAGGCCTATATACACAGAGGACAGCCTAGACTTGTATAATGGAGGCCTATATACACAGAGGACAGCCTAGACTTGTATAATGGAGGCCTATATACACAGAGGGCAGCCTAGACTTGTATAATGGAGGCCTATATACACAGAGGACAGCCTAGACTTCTATAATGGAGGCCTATATACACAGAGGGCAGCCTAGACTTGTATAATGGAGGTCTATATACACAGAGGACAGCCTAGACTTGTATAATGGAGGCCTATATACACAGAGGACAGCCTAGACTTGTATGATGGAGGCCTATATACACAGAGGACAGCCTAGACTTGTATAATGGAGGCCTATATACACAGAGGACAGCCTAGACTTGTATAATGGAGGCCTATATACACAGAGGGCAGCCTAGACTTCTATAATGGAGGCCTATATACACAGAGGACAGCCTAGACTTCTATAATGGAGGCCTATATACACAGAGGACAGCCTAGACTTCTATAATGGAGGCCTATATACACAGAGGGCAGCCTAGACTTCTATAATGGAGGCCTATATACACAGAGGACAGCCTAGACTTCTATAATGGAGGCCTGTATACACAGAGGACAGTCTAGACTTCTATAATGGAGGCCTTTATACACAGAGGGCAGTCTAGACTTCTATAATGGAGGCCTATATACACAGAGGGCAGCCTAGACTTGTATAATGGAGGCCTATATACACAGAGGACAGCCTAGACTTCTATAATGGAGGCCTGTATACACAGAGGACAGCCTAGACTTCTATAATGGAGGCCTATATACACGGAGGACAGCCTAGACTTCTATAATGGAGGCCTATATACACGGAGGACAGCCTAGACTTCTATAATGGAGGCCTATATACACAGAGGACAGCCTAGACTTCTATAATGGAGGCCTATATACACAGAGGGCAGTCTAGACTTCTATAATGGAGGCCTATATACACAGAGGGCAGCCTAGACTTCTATAATGGAGGCCTGTATACACAGAGGACAGTCTAGACTTCTATAATGGAGGCCTTTATACACAGAGGGCAGTCTAGACTTCTATAATGGAGGCCTATATATACACAGAGGACAGCCTAGACTTCTATAATGGAGGCCTATATACACAGAGGACAGCCTAGACTTCTATAATGGAGGCCTATATACACAGAGGGCAGCCTAGACTTGTATAATGGAGGCCTATATACACAGAGGGCAGCCTAGACTTCTATAATGGAGGCCTGTATACACAGAGGACAGCCTAGACTTCTATAATGGAGGCCTATATACACAGAGGGCAGCCTAGACTTGTATAATGGAGGCCTATATACACAGAGGGCAGCCTAGACTTCTATAATGGAGGCCTATATACACAGAGGACAGCCTAGACTTCTATAATGGAGGCCTATATACACAGAGGGCAGCCTAGACTTCTATAATGGAGGCCTATATACACAGAGGACAGCCTAGACTTCTATAATGGAGGCCTGTATACACAGAGGACAGCCTAGACTTCTATAATGGAGGCCTATATACACAGAGGGCAGCCTAGACTTCTATAATGGAGGCCTATATACACAGAGGGCAGCCTAGACTTCTATAATGGAGGCCTGTATACACAGAGGACAGTCTAGACTTCTATAATGGAGGCCTTTATACACAGAGGGCAGTCTAGACTTCTATAATGGAGGCCTATATATACACAGAGGACAGCCTAGACTTCTATAATGGAGGCCTATATACACAGAGGACAGCCTAGACTTCTATAATGGAGGCCTATATACACAGAGGACAGCCTAGACTTCTATAATGGAGGCCTATATACACAGAGAACAGCCTAGACTTCTATAATGGAGGCCTATATACACAGAGGACAGCCTAGACTTGTATAACGGAGGTCTATATACACAGAGGACAGCCTAGACTTGTATAATGGAGGCCTATATACACAGAGGGCAGCCTAGACTTGTATAATGGAGGCCTATATACACAGAGGACAGCCTAGACTTCTATAATGGAGGCCTATATACACAGAGGACAGCCTAGACTTCTATAATGGAGGCCTATATACACAGAGGGCAGCCTAGACTTCTATAATGGAGGCCTATATACACAGAGGACAGCCTAGACTTCTATAATGGAGGCCTGTATACACAGAGGACAGCCTAGACTTCTATAATGGAGGCCTATATACACAGAGGGCAGCCTAGACTTCTATAATGGAGGCCTATATACACAGAGGGCAGCCTAGACTTCTATAATGGAGGCCTATATACACAGAGGACAGCCTAGACTTCTATAATGGAGGCCTATATACACAGAGGACAGCCTAGACTTCTATGATGGAGGCCTATATACACAGAGGACAGCCTAGACTTCTATGATGGAGGCCTATATACACAGAGGGCAGCCTAGACTTCTATAATGGAGGCCTATATACACAGAGGGCAGCCTAGACTTCTATAATGGAGGCCTATATACACAGAGGGCAGCCTAGACTTCTATGATGGAGGCCTATATACACAGAGGGCAGCCTAGACTTCTATAATGGAGGCCTATATACACAGAGGGCAGCCTAGACTTCTATAATGGAGGCCTATATACACAGAGGACAGCCTAGACTTCTATAATGGAGGCCTATATACACAGAGGGCAGCCTAGACTTCTATAATGGAGGCCTATATACACAGAGGGCAGCCTAGACTTCTATATTGGAGGCCTATATACACAGAGGGCAGCCTATACTTGTATAATGGAGGCCTATATACACAGAGGGCAGTCTAGACTTCTATAATGGAGGCCTATATACACAGAGGGCAGCCTAGACTTCTATAATGGAGGCCTATATACACAGAGGGCAGCCTAGACTTCTATAATGGAGGCCTATATACACAGAGGACAGCCTAGACTTCTATAATGGAGGCCTATATACACAGAGGACAGCCTAGACTTCTATGATGGAGGCCTATATACACAGAGGACAGCCTAGACTTCTATGATGGAGGCCTATATACACAGAGGGCAGCCTAGACTTCTATAATGGAGGCCTATATACACAGAGGGCAGCCTAGACTTCTATGATGGAGGCCTATATACACAGAGGGCAGCCTAGACTTCTATAATGGAGGCCTATATACACAGAGGGCAGCCTAGACTTCTATAATGGAGGCCTATATACACAGAGGACAGCCTAGACTTCTATAATGGAGGCCTATATACACAGAGGGCAGTCTAGACTTCTATAATGGAGGCCTATATACACAGAGGGCAGTCTAGACTTCTATAATGGAGGCCTATATACACAGAGGGCAGCCTAGACTTCTATAATGGAGGCCTATATACACAGAGGGCAGCCTAGACTTCTATAATGGAGGCCTATATACACAGAGGACAGCCTAGACTTCTATAATGGAGGCCTATATACACAGAGGGCAGTCTAGACTTCTATAATGGAGGCCTATATACACAGAGGGCAGTCTAGACTTCTATAATGGAGGCCTATATACACAGAGGGCAGCCTAGACTTCTATAATGGAGGCCTATATACACAGAGGGCAGCCTAGACTTCTATAATGGAGGCCTATATACACAGAGGGCAGCCTAGACTTCTATAATGGAGGCCTATATACACAGAGGACAGCCTAGACTTCTATAATGGAGGCCTTTATACACAGAGGGCAGTCTAGACTTCTATAATGGAGGCCTATATACACAGAGGGCAGTCTAGACTTCTATAATGGAGGCCTATATACACAGAGGGCAGCCTAGACTTCTATAATGGAGGCCTATATACACAGAGGGCAGCCTAGACTTCTATAATGGAGGCCTATATACACAGAGGGCAGCCTAGACTTCTATAATGGAGGCCTATATACACAGAGGGCAGTCTAGACTTCTATAATGGAGGCCTATATACACAGAGGGCAGTCTAGACTTCTATAATGGAGGCCTATATACACAGAGGGCAGTCTAGACTTCTATAATGGAGGCCTATATACACAGAGGGCAGCCTAGACTTCTATAATGGAGGCCTATATACACAGAGGGCAGCCTAGACTTCTATAATGGAGGCCTATATACACAGAGGGCAGCCTAGACTTCTATAATGGAGGCCTATATACACAGAGGGCAGCCTAGACTTCTATAATGGAGGCCTATATACACAGAGGGCAGTCTAGACTTCTATAATGGAGGCCTTTATACACAGAGGGCAGTCTAGACTTCTATAATGGAGGCCTATATACACAGAGGACAGTCTAGACTTCTATAATGGAGGCCTTTATACACAGAGGGCAGTCTAGACTTCTATAATGGAGGCCTATATACACAGAGGACAGCCTAGACTTCTATAATGGAGGCCTATATACACAGAGGGCAGCCTAGACTTGTATAATGGAGGTCTATATACACAGAGGACAGCCTAGACTTGTATGATGGAGGCCTATATACACAGAGGGCAGCCTAGACTTGTATAATGGAGGCCTATATACACAGAGGGCAGCCTAGACTTCTATAATGGAGGCCTATATACACAGAGGACAGCCTAGACTTCTATAATGGAGGCCTATATACACAGAGGACAGCCTAGACTTCTATAATGGAGGCCTATATACACAGAGGGCAGTCTAGACTTCTATAATGGAGGCCTATATACACAGAGGGCAGTCTAGACTTCTATAATGGAGGCCTATATACACAGAGGGCAGCCTAGACTTCTATAATGGAGGCCTATATACACAGAGGGCAGCCTAGACTTCTATAATGGAGGCCTATATACACAGAGGGCAGCCTAGACTTCTATAATGGAGGCCTATATACACAGAGGGCAGTCTAGACTTCTATAATGGAGGCCTTTATACACAGAGGGCAGTCTAGACTTCTATAATGGAGGCCTATATACACAGAGGACAGTCTAGACTTCTATAATGGAGGCCTTTATACACAGAGGGCAGTCTAGACTTCTATAATGGAGGCCTATATACACAGAGGTCAGCCTAGACTTCTATAATGGAGGCCTATATACACAGAGGGCAGCCTAGACTTGTATAATGGAGGTCTATATACACAGAGGACAGCCTAGACTTGTATGATGGAGGCCTATATACACAGAGGGCAGCCTAGACTTGTATAATGGAGGCCTATATACACAGAGGGCAGCCTAGACTTCTATAATGGAGGCCTATATACACAGAGGACAGCCTAGACTTCTATAATGGAGGCCTATATACACAGAGGACAGCCTAGACTTCTATAATGGAGGCCTATATACACAGAGGGCAGTCTAGACTTCTATAATGGAGGCCTATATACACAGAGGGCAGTCTAGACTTCTATAATGGAGGCCTATATACACAGAGGGCAGCCTAGACTTCTATAATGGAGGCCTATATACACAGAGGACAGCCTAGACTTCTATAATGGAGGCCTATATATACACAGAGGACAGCCTAGACTTCTACAGTGGTGTGAAAAAGTGTTTGCCCCCTTCCTCATTTCCTGTTCCTTTGCATGTTTGTCACACTTAAGTGTTTCGGAACATCAAACCAATTTAAACAATAGTCAAGGACAACACAAGTAAACACAAAATGCAATTTGTAAATGAAGGTGTTTATTATTAAAGGTGAAAAAAAATCCAAACCATCATGGCCCTGTGTGAAAAAGTGATTGCCCCCTAAACCTAATAACTGGTTGGGCCACCCTTAGCAGCAACAACTGCAACCAAGCGTTTGCGATAACGTGCAATGAGGCTTTTACAGCGTCCTGGAGGAATTTTGGCCCACTCATCTTTGCAGAATTGTCCTAATTCAGTTACATTAGAGGGTTTTCGAGCATGAACGGCCTTTTTAAGGTCATACCACAACATCTCAATAGGATTCAGGTCAGGACTTTGGCTAGGCCACTCCAAAGTCTTCATTTTGTTTTTTCTTCAGCCATTCGGTGGTGGACTTGCTGGTGTGTTTAGGATCATTGTCCTGCTGCAGAACCCAAGTTCGTTTCAGCTTGAGTACACGAACAGATGGTCGGACATTCTCCTTCAGGATCTCTTGGTAGACAGCAGAATTCATAGTTCCTTTTATCACGGCAAGTCTTCCAGGTCCTGAAGCAGCAAAACAGCCCCAGACCATCACACTACCACCACCATATTTTACTGTTGGTATAATGTTCTTTTTCTGAAATGCAGTGTTCCTTCTACGCCAGATATACTTGGACACACACCTTCCAAAGAGTTCCACTTTTGTCTCATCGTCCACAGAATGTTGTCCCAAAAGTCTTGGGGATCATCAAGATGTGTTGTGGAGAAATTGAGACGAGCTTTGATGTTCTTTTTGCTCAGCAGTGGTTTTCTCCTTGGAACTCTGCCATGCAGGCCATTTTTGCCCAGTCTTTTCCTGATGGTGGAGGCATGAACGCTGACCTTAACTGAGGCAAGTGAGGCCTGCAGTTCCTTGGACGTTGTTGTGGGGTCTTTTGTGACCTCTTGGATGAGTCGTCGCTGCGCTCTTGGGGTAATTTTGGGCGGCCGGCCACTCCTGGGAAGGTTCACCACTGTTCCATGTCTTCGCCATTTGTGGATAATGGCTCTCACTGTGGTTTGCTGGATTCCCAAAGCTTTGGAAATGGCTTTATAACCCTTTCCAGACTGATAGATCTCAATTACTTTCTTTCTCAATTGTTCCTGAATTTCTTTGGTCTCGGCATGATGTGTAGCTTTTAATGATCTTCTGGTGGACCTTACTGTGTCAAGCAGCTCCTATTTAAGTGATGCCTTGATTGTGAACAGTGTGGCAATAATCAGGCCTGGGTGTGGCTACAGAAATTGAACTCAGGTGTGGACAACCACAGTTATAGTATGTTTTAACAAGGGGGGCAATCACTTTTTCACACAGGGCCATGATGGTTTGGATTTTTTTTCACCTTTAATAATAAACACCTTCATTTACAAAATTGCATTTTAGTCATGGCCAAAAAAATGAGCAACACAAAATCAAAAAACAAAAAAACACCAAGGATTTCAGCACACCATCAAGAAGCCAACAAGAGACAGCAGTCAAAAAACACAAGTGAAAGAGAGCCATCCCTTCAAACAAATCTAAACAAGAAACACATCAGAGAAAACAACAAAAATCAACAACAAAAGAAGAAAGAAACAACAGAAAATACGTATCCAAACTTCACAGCAATCAAGCAAACTTCTCACAAACAAACACACAAATCATCAGCAAGATTCACAAAACAAACAGAAATCAAAATATCATCACAGAATCAACAAGAATTCACTTCAAAAGGTAGTCAGCAAATCAACAGCACAAAAAGAGAAAGACATCAAACAATCAACAACAACAGAACAAAGGATCACACGAATTAATTCAAAGAACACAACAATAAACAACATAACAAATTCCAAAAAAAAGAAACAATCAACACAAAAAAAAACAGCAATACAGACAAAACAACAACACAACAGTCAAGTGTTTACTTGTGTTGTCCTTGACTATTGTTTAAATTGGTTTGATGTTCCGAAACACTTAAGTGTGACAAACATGCAAAGGAACAGGAAATGAGGAAGGGGCAAACACTTTTTCACACCACTGTATATAATGGAGGCCTATATACACAGAGGGCAGCCTAGACTTCTATAACCACTTCAGCCCCGGACCAATTGGCAGCCAAAGGACCACGCCCCTTTTTGCAATTCGGCACTGCGTCGCTTTAACTAACAATTGCGCGGTCATGCGACGTGGCTCCAAAAACAAAATTGGCGTCCTTTTTTTCCCACAAATAGAGCTTTCTTTTGGTGGTATTTGATCGCCCCTGCGGTTTTTATTTTTTGCGCTATAAACAAAAATAGAGCGACAATTTTGAAAAAAAATGCAATATTTTTTACTTTTGCTATAATAAATATCCCCAAAAAATATATAAAAAAACATTTTTTTTTCCTCAGTTTAGCCGATACGTATTCTTCTACATATTTTTGGTAAAAAAAATCGCAATTAGCGATTATTGATTAGTTTGCGCAAAAGTTATAGCGTTTACAAAATAGGGGATAGTTTTATAGCATTTTTATTAATATTTTTTTTTTATTAGTAATGGCGGCGATCAGCGATTTTATATTGTGACTGCGACATTTTGGCGGACACATCGGACATTTTTGACACATTTTTGGGACATTTGTCATTTATACAGAAATCAGTGCTATTTAAATAGCACTGATTCCTATGTAAATGACAGTTGTAGTTAGGGGGTTAACCACTAGGGGGCGGGAGGAGTCAGTGTGACGTGTTGTGTTTGTGGTTACAGTAGGGGGGCGTGGCTGTACGTCTGACGTCATTGATCGGCGTTCCCGATGACAGGGAACCGCCGATCACTGACAGTCAGTGTAGGAAGCGCGGGGAGAGGTTTGTTTACATAGACCTCTCCCCGTTCTTCCGCTCCGTAACCCGATCGCGGGATACCAGCGGCGATCGGTCCGCTGGTCCCGCGGCCGTGGTCACGGAGCTCCCGACCGGGTCGCGCGCGCGCCCCCCGGGCAGGCAAATTAAAGGGGACGTACAGGTACGTCCTTTTGCCTGCCCGTGCCATTCTGTTGACGTATATCTACAGGAGGCGGTCGGGAAGCGGTTAATGGAGGCCTATATACACAGAGGGCAGCCTAGACTTCTATAATGGAGGCCTATATACACAGAGGGCAGCCTAGACTTCTATAATGGAGGCCTATATACACAGAGGGCAGCCTAGACTTCTATAATGGAGGCCTATATACACAGAGGGCAGCCTAGACTTGTATAATGGAGGCCTATATACACAGAGGGCAGCCTAGACTTGTATAATGGAGGCCTATATACACAGAGGGCAGCCTAGACTTCTATAATGGAGGCCTATATACACAGAGGGCAGCCTAGACTTGTATAATGGAGGCCTATATACACAGAGGGCAGCCTAGACTTGTATAATGGAGGCCTATATACACAGAGGGCAGCCTAGACTTGTATAATGGAGGCCTATATACACAGAGGACAGCCTAGACTTCTATGATGGAGACCTATATACACAGAGAGCAGCCTAGACTTGTATAATGAGCGGGTCTTCCTACTCCGAGCCACCAACCAGGCCTTCAGGACTCCTTTCGCTGTCCTCAGAGGAGGGGACGTGGTTGGACCTCTATAAACTAGATTTTTTTAATTGACCCATAGGAGCCCACGAAGGCCGCCTCCAAACGTTCTCCAAACTTTACTAGATGGATGTTTAGAGCTCATCTGATGCCACCTTCGGGCATAATGTCCTTAACCACTTGCCGCCCGCCCTATAGGCGAATGATGGCGGCAAAGTGGTTTCAAAATCCTGACCGAGCGTCATATGACGTGATCAGGATTTTGAACCGCTGCGCACCCCCGGGGGCGCGCATCGCGGCGATGTCAGTCTGACGAAGGAGACTCTTTACCACATGATCAGCCGTGTCCAATCACGGCTGATCACAGTGTAAATAGGAAGAGCCGTGATCG
>CM053030.1:537908420-538033420 GCA_028564925.1 Lithobates sylvaticus | reverse complement strand
TTGTACAGTAAATGTTTATGGGGAACTGTTTCAAATGCTTTTGCAAAATCCAGATACACCACATCTACGGGCCTTCCTTTATCTAGATACACCACGTCTACGGGCCTTCCTTTATCTAGATACACCACGTCTACGGGCCTTCCTTTATCCAGATACACCAAGTCTACGGGCCTTCCTTTATCCAGATACACCACGTCTACGGGCCTTCCTTTATCTAGATACACCACGTCTACGGACCTTCCTTTATCTAGATACACCACGTCTACGGGCCTTCCTTTATTTAGATACACCATGTCTACGGGCCTTCCTTTATTTAGATACACCATGTCTACGGCCTGCCTTTTATCTAGATACACCACGTCTACGGCCTGCCTTTTATCTAGATACACCATGTCTACGGCCTGCCTTTTATCTAGGTGGCAACTCACCTCTTCATAGAAGGTTAATAGATTGGTTTGGCAAGCCGATTCTTCATGAATCCATGCTGATTACTGCTAATAATACCGTTCTCATTACTAAAATCTTGTATATAGTCCCTTATCATCCCCTCTAAAGCCCCATACACACGCGCGGATTATCCGAGGACCAGGTCGGTCGGATCCTGTCCGTCGTACTTTGTCCGATGTTGGTGTTGCGTACACACGGTCGGACAAAGTTGTCGGAAAATCCGATCATTCTGAACGTGGTGACGTTTGTTGCCTACGACGGGACTACGTAGAGGCTAGTAGCCAATAGCTTTGGTCTTGTAATGTGATCTGAGCATGCGTAGCACTTTGTCCGTCGGAATTCGATACACACGATCGGATTTGGTGTGATCGGACTTTGTTGTCGAAAAATCTATCCAGCAGGAGATAGGACTTTGTCCGTCGGACAATCCGACGTACACTGTCCGATGGTGCCTCCACACGGTCGGATTTTTCGACAACATTGTCCGATAGGACAGAATCCATGCGAAAATCCGACCGTGTGTATGGGGCTTAAGAGTTTACATACTATTGATGTTAGGCTGACTGGTCTGTAATTCCCAGGGATGCATTTTGGGCCCTTTTTTAAATATTGGTGCTACATTGGCTTTTCTTCAATCAGCTGGTACCATTCCAGTCAGTAAACTGTCAGTAAAAATTAGGAACAATGGTCTGGTAATTACTTGACTGAGTTCCCTAAGTACCCTCGGGTGCAGCCATCTGGTCCCGGTGATTTATTAATGTTAAGTTTCCCAAGTCTAATTTTAATTCTGTCCTCTGTTAACCATGGAGGTGCTTCCTGTGATGTGTCATGAGGATAAACACTGCAGTTTTGGTTACAGAAGCCCCCCCCCCCCCCACCCATTCCCTTGTGCCTCATCCTTTGTAACCAGATGTCCTTCATCATTCTTTATGGGGCCAATATGGTCTGTCCTCCCTTTTTTACTGTTTACATACTTAAAGAATTTCTAGCCTGGAATGTGTCCTTCGCACCACCTGAACATCCTACCAGCACCAACTGCCTGGGTTTGTGGCTACTAGAGGCTCTCATTGGGTATAGTTGTATATTGGTTTACCATGCACAGAGGACAGTGCTGCTACCATGGGTGGTAACAGTCCATAATTCCTTATTGGTTGTGGGATCATTTATTTGATATTCCCAGGAAGGAACCAATGCCCATAACCCAGAACCTTGGGTGTGCAATATTATTGGTTTGTCCCCTTTGAACTCTAACTCGGCTCCATCCGGCAGGGCTGCAGCCTCTACCATATTCTGGCCACTTGTGTTCTATAATTGGAGCTTTTCAAAGTTGTTTAGAGATCGTTGGTCTTTATCCACCATAGATTATCCAGTGGTCTACCAGAAAAAGCTCACCAATAAGTGGCTGGCTGGCGTGATTACATTTTAAAGATTTTACTGATAGGTAGTGAAGTTCCCTTAGATCCTATTTCGAAGTAACAGGTGTGGCCCTATTCTAGCAGTAACTCTAATCTGCCAAACCTTGACAGAATGGCTGAGAGCAACCAATCTGCTATCGTTTCCAGCCAGAAATTCCATATCCAGCAATGCAGCCTTTATAATGCCGGGATCTGTGCCGCCATCCCTTGATTGCTTCAGCAAGGTCTGTGAACAATCTGTACAAGAAAAAGGAAGCGCAACCCCCAGCGCAATAAACCTCATTATTATTCGGATTAGGAATCTATACACTTCTGCACTTGCGTGCTCCAAGGGTGTCCTCGTGAGTATCAAACACAATCTTGAACCCTTCGATGTAGACATCCTTCTCCAACAGACCTTTTGTACAGGAACTACTTTTCTGCTGTTCACTCGGCTTTCTCATCCTCACTGTGTGCCAGTATGTTCTACAGAGGGGGAGGTAGAGCCGGGAGCGGGCCGCACTGACCACAGGAAGTAGACGGGCACCGGAGTTAGGGAGTCAGACCTGCAATCGTGCACTGGAGCAGTGTGCACCTAGAGAAGATGTGCTGGTTGCCGTGGATATGATGCATTACGGGGGATGTTGCCTCTTCTTTTTTTTTTTTTTTTATAATTTTCTTTAAGAATGGGTGAGAACTCTTGAAGAGGACCCCTCCATAGCTGGCATAGGTTCATACTTCACCATATTGTTGGAACAGTGGCGTTGTTAGGAGGGTGCGGGCCGCACCCGGGTGACACCCGCCAAAGGGGTGACACCTGTGGGTAGCGGCACCACTAACACCGCCCGCCGCCGTGACTCACTGTCGACGCGGCTGTGTCCCTCTGCGTAGCGTAACGAAGCCGCCTCCCCCTCCTCTCTGTTTACATCCACAGAGGAGGAGGAGCTCGAGGGACACACACCGCTGTCTGTATCTGAGGTCTGTAAGGGGGGTGTCTGTATTGAGGGATATGTCTGTACTGGGGGATTTGCACTGGGGGTGTTTCTGCACTGGGGGGGTGTCTGTAAAATGGGGGGTCTACACTGGGGGGTGTCTGCTCCCAGGGGGGTGTCTGTACTTTGGGGGGTCTGCACTGGGGGGGAAGTCTGCACCCAGGGGGTGTCTGTACTGAGGGGGGTCTGCACTGAGGGGGTCTGCACTGAGGGGGGATATCTGTACTGCTGGGGGGGCCTGCCCTGGGGGGTGTCTGTACTGAGGGGGGTCTGCACTAAGGGAGGGGTGTCTGTACTGCTGGGGGGTCTGCACTGGGGGGTCTGCACTGAGGGGAATGTCTGTACTGAGGGGGGTGTCTGTACTGAGGGAGGAGGTTTATACTGAGGGAGGGGGGTCTATATTGATGGAGGGTGGTCTGTACTTAGTGGGGGGGTCTGTACTGAGGGAGGGGATCTATACTGCGGGAGGGGGGTCTGTAGTTAGTGGAGGGAGTCTGTACTGAGGGGGGGACTATAGTTGGTGGGGGGTAACACCATTTTTTTTCGCACCGGGTGACACCAACCCTAGTGACGCCACTGTGTTGGAACAAATGCCTGGAGCCTTACGCTTAACTGTGAAGGCTTTGTTGCAAGCATCAAAACTAGAGTCTTTCTTGGGACTGATGGCTGTTCCAATGCATAGGGCACCATGGTTGCGTGTTTGGGATGATCAGTTCTGCTCTGGACACCGTCAGCAGCCATGTATCTGGTGGCTGTAGCCCCATAATAGGACCTCCTGTAGAGGGGTCAGAGGAGCCCATTTCTTATCCTCCTTCAGCATTTGTTTCATGTACAGCTTCAGAATCCTCTTCCCGCAAGGTCAGCTATTCCCTCTATCAAAGGGGAAGTCCACCCTAACAAAAACGAAAATCCCTCAATCTACAGACATCCACCTTCTAAGACTTAATTTATCTAACCCTGTAAAGAAGAAATCTCTATACATACTTTTTTTTTTTTTTTTTTTTAACCACTTCAGGACCGCCTCCTGTAGATTTACGTCGGCAGAATGGCACAGCTGGGCAAAAGCACGTACCAGTACGTCCCCTTTAATTGCCCAGCCGTGGGTCGCGCGCGCACCGCTGGCGGCGCGCTCGCGACCCGGTCCTGAGCTCCATGACCGCGGGACCAGCGGACCTGATCGCCGCTGGTGTCCCGCGATCGGGTCACAGAGCTGAAGAAGGGGAGAGGTCTGTGTAAACAAACCTCTCCCCGCACTTCCTACTCTGCCTGTCACTGATCAGCTGTTCCCTGTCATCGGGGAAAGCTGATCAGTGACGTCAGACGTAAAGCCACGCCCCCTACTGTAAAAAAAAAAACACAACACGTCACACTTAGCCCCTCCCCCGCCCCCTAGTGGTTAACCCCTTCACTGCCACTGTCATTTACACAGGAATCAGTGCATTTAAATAGCACTGATTGCTGTATAAATGACAATGGTCCCAAAAATGTGTCAACAATGTCCGATGTGTCCGCCAAAATGTCGCAGTCACAAAAAAAAATCGCTGATCGCCGCCATTACTAGGAAAAAAAAAAAATATTAATAAAAATGCTATAAAACTATCCCCTATTTTGTAAACGCTATAACTTTTGCGCAAACCAATCAATAATTGCTAATTGCATTTTTTTTTTTTTTTTTTACCAAAAATATGTAGAAGAATACGTATCGGCCTAAACTGAGGGAAAAAAATTTTTTTTAGATATTTTTTGGGATATTTATTATAACAAAAAGTAAAAAATATAGTTTTTTTTTTTCAAAATTGTGGCTCAATTTTTGTTTATAGCGCAAAAACTAAAAACTGCAGAGGTGATCAAATACCACCAAAAGAAAGCTCTATTTGTGGGGGGAAAAAAAGCCGCCATTTTTGTTTGGGAGCCACGTCGCACAACTGCGCAATTGTTAAAGCGACGCAGTGCCGAATCGCAAAAAGGGGCCTGGTCCTTTGGCTGCCAATTGGTCCGGGGCTGAAGTGGTTAAGCCGATCTTGTCTGTTTTTCAGCGGTGGAAGCTCTGCAGAGGACACGGCCTACAACGGCTGTGAAATGAATGGGAAGTGACGTCACCCATAGACTTACTATGGGGCTTCCCTTGTTGGCTGCGTCCTCTGCACTCCGCCTACACAAGGAAACCGCCGCTGACAGCTCAGCGTGGGATCGGGTCGGATGTATACCGATTTATGTTAGTCTTAGATCGTGGATGTCTGTAGGTGTAGAGATTTTAGTGTTGGGGTGGATTTATCCTTTAATCCTTGTGCAGGAAGTTGCCCTACTATTTCTAAAAGTGGGGGGGCAGTTTGGTCATCTTGATGGATCGTTGGATAGTTAACCTTTTTAAGGATTTGATTGCTCTGGTTGCTGCCTGACTAAACCAACGATGCCTCTCTAACAGCTCTTTGTCTTTGGGTGTTGCTACACTTAAAGCGGAAGTAAAAACTGTTTCATTTACGGCATGTGCCGGAAATGTAAGGCTCCCATTGGCTGTGCTCTCAACCAAACTGTCAAACCATCCATTGGCTGGTGTCATAACTGATCACATGTGCAGCATCATGGCAGCTGTAGATTAAACAGCGGCAAAGATGGCGGTTTCCTTGGCTGAAACCGATAGATGGGTTTACTTGCACTTAACAAGGTCACTTATCCGGCTGCTTTGGGCTCTCTGTGCTCTGGATCTCTGTGTTCCCACCCTAATAAGAAATTGTCAGGGGCAGTGTTGCCACACACGGTAAGCTGCGACCAGATAGACATGTGCAATTCGTTTCGTTACGAATTCGTTTTTTAACGAATTTCGACAAATTCAGAAATATCTGAATTAACGAAAACCCGTTTAGCAAATTTTTCCGAATATTCGTAAATTCGAATATTAAAAAATGTGTACATTCGGAAATTCGTACATTTGGAAATTCGTACATTTGGAAATTTGTACATTCATTAATTTGTTAATTCGGAAATCTAAAATAAGTGAACGTAACAAATACAAATTTATCCAAAGTTACGAATTATCTGAAATAATGAATGCCGCATCTAAACGAATAGAACGTAATTAATTAATAATAATAAATAATAATAATAAAAATGTTTTATTATTGTTATTAATTTGTTCCCTTCCATCTGTTTAGATGCGGCATTCGTTATTTCGGATAAATTGTAACTTTGGATAAATTTGTACTTGTTATTTGTATTTGTTACATTCACTAACACAGTGGTCCCCAACCTTTTTGGCACCGGGGACCGGCTGTGTGCTAGAAAATTGGGCCAAGGCCCGTGCGAGGGGGTAAGCGATTTTTTGCAGGCAATTTTTCAGGGCAATGGCTGGTTTTAGAGCTTCAATCATCCCGGCAACATGGTTGTTATGGTGTCAGCATGATTGAAACACATTATTTCTATCATTACATTGTAATTTAAAATGAAATAGTTCAACTCACCATAATGCAGAATCAGTAGGAGCCTTGAGCGTGTCCCTTGCCACCATCGATTGTCACTTGCCACTATGCCTGCCAGAGGGGGATCTTGCCACCAGATGGGCATCTCACTTGCTACTATGCCTGCCACTAGATGGGGATCTCCCTTGCCACCATGCCTGCCACAAAATGGAGCTGTCCCTTGCCACGCTGCCTGCTAGGATCATGGGGATTGCCACAGTTACCTGGCTGCCACCCAAAAAATATCAGTTTGCCATGAATTAATTTACATGTAAAATCAATCCCCCCCCCCCCCCCGCAGCATTGCAGAGTACTTGCAGCCAGGTACAACGCTGTCAGACGCTCCTCAGTGCGAGTACATTAGCTGCAGGTTAAACACAGGGACATGCGAGTGAGAGATGAGTGAAGGAGGGCGGTGAGAGACGACGTCATTTCTCTCTGGTCTGGGTCACGGCTGCAGCTCTGTAGAGCGGCCTTCGCTGTGTAGAGCAGCCTGTATGTAAGGGCGGAACAGCGGTGCGGGCAATGAGAGATGATGTCATCTCTCTCCCCCGCCGCCGCACCGCTGACATTACTCCTCCGCGGCCCGGCAGCAGAAGCGCCACGGCCCGGTGTTGGGCCGCGGCCCACAGGTTGGAGACCTCTGCACTAACAGACACATTTGAAAGGAAATTACAATACCTATACCTAATTTAATAGGTATTAACCTAATTTAATAGTTTTTTACTTTTTCAGATTTTCTAATTTTCGGATTTTTTCTAATTTACGAATGTACGAATTTACGAATATGAATTTTCTAATTTATGAATGTATGAATTTACGAATTTACGAATTGCGATCATAACGAATGACCCGAAAAACGAATGAAACGAAAATGAACACATTTTTGGCAGTGCACATGTCTACGATCAGACTCGACCTCTCTGTTGACTGCTTCAGATACCTGGGGGTCTTCAATGGAAGTGTTGCCTCAGCTTGACCCTTTGGTCAAGATTTCCAATCTCTGTTGTGCTTGTGTACCGCTCTCATCTGTAGGGGGCATCTATCCATGTTTGCAGCAGGTAGAATATCCTAGGTACACCTTCCTAGCAGGTTTTCTACGTTTTTCTCAGACTGGGGGGTGAGTAAGGTGCCTTCTCCCTTCAGCTCGGAATGAATGGACTTCTCTTACTGAGAGATCTGTAGTTGTAGGGTCCCCACCATGCTGTCTCCGCATTGGTGTTTGAGGACTTCACACTAGGGTGCTCCTCCTTGCATGGCAGGATATACCCATTGCTGGATGGTCTGGTATCTTCTAGATCTGTCAGCAGGAACCTTCACTGGCTTCCCCTATGGGTTAAAGCAGTGGTCATCACCCCTGTCCTCAGGGCCCACTAACAGGCCGGGTTTTATGTATTACCTTGGGGGAGATGCAGACTAGAATACGGCAACCACTGAGCAGCAAATGATATCACCTGTGATGTATTTCAGTTATCTTGCAATCCTGGCCTGTTAGTGGGCCCTGAGGACAGGGTTGATGACCACTTTTAACCACTTCCCTACCGCCCACTGTCATATGACGCCCACAAGGTGGATCTCCCATCCTGGGTGGGCGTCATATGACGTCCTCCCATTCCCGGCCGCCTGGGGGGGGGCGTGCGCCCGCGGCGTCGCTCGGGACCCGGTGCGGGTGCTCAGTGGCCGCGATGTCCGCCGGGCACCCGCCATTGCCCGTTAAAACAACGGGACCGTGCGGGACCGTGGAGCTGTGTGTGTAATGATGGGGTGTAAACACACAGCTCCACGTCCTGTCAGCGGAGAGGAGACCGATCATGTGATCCCAGTACGGAGGAACACTGATCGGTCTCCTCCCCTTGTGAGTCCCCTCCCCCCACAGTTAGAATCACTACCTTAGGGAACACATTAACCCCTGCAGCGCCCCCTAGTGTTAACCCCTTCCCTGCCAGTCACATTTACACAGTAATCAATGCAATTTTATAGCAACGATCGCTGTGTAAATGTGAATGGTCCCAAAAATGTGTCAAAAGTGTCCGAAGTGTCCGCCGCAATGTCGCAGTCACGAAAAAAATCGCAGATCGCCGCCATTACTAGTAAAAAAAAAAATGCAATAAATCTATCCCCTATTTTGTAGACGCTATAACTTTTGCGCAAACCGATCTATATACGCTTATTGCGATTTTTATTTTTTTTACCAAAAATATGTAGAAGAATACGTATCGGCCTAAACTGAGGAAAAAAATAGTTGTTTTTTTTTTTAAAAATGGGATATTTATTATTGCAAAAAGTAAAAAATATTGTGTTTTTTTTCAAAATTGTCGCTCTCCTTTTGTTTATAGCGCAAAAAATAAAAACCGCAGGGGCGATCAAATACCACCAAAAGAAAGCTCTATTTGTGGGAAAAAAAGGACGTCAATTTTGTTTGGATGTAACGTCGCACGACCGCGCAATTGTCAGTTAAAGCGACGCAGTGCCGAATCGCAAAAATTGCTCTGGTAAGGAAGGGTGAAAAATGGCCCGGTGCTGAAGTGGTTAAAGGATACGTCTGAAGGACTGTGTGAGACCTGCTCAAGAGACAATAGGTCCTTCATTTGGAGCTGGGGTTCCTTTATCTTCCCAGAACTGACCATTGATGTTCTCACTTGATCAGCTGTTGTCCTCATCCACTAGCTTGGGGGTGTTTCTTAGTTACTCTGTCTCCTAAGTCAAGCTGAATTTTGGGACTTCTCATGGGACTTCCCATATCTGCTATAATGCATTTTATGGTTGTGTTGTCTGATCCCTTTTTTTCGTTTCCCTGCTTAATTTTTGAAATTGGGGGTTTACGTCTTGGGCCTTTTCTAAGGTGGATCAATGATTTTCCCAGACTTGTCCACTGTTTATCTTATTGTTCTTAAGGGACCTGTTCTGTGTGTCGTCCCTTCTGGTCTGTTTGGCTGACCTCGCTTGCCATTTTTAGTCTAGTTTTTTTGTTTTTAGGTTTTGGGTTGTTTTATCTATTCGATGGATTGCGGGGTGGACTCTCAGCCTCTGTTGGTCCAGACCCAAGGTCCGTCGGGAAGTGTTCCCATTTATAGCCAGCCGTTCCTGTTCTGGTTTGGAATACCATATAGACCCTCCTGGAATCCCTTGTTGGTGATACCTTAGTTCCCCGTTTAGCTCGGCCTTCTCCCCACATGGCTGTGATTTGGGCATTGGGCTTTCTTCTACTAAGTTCCAAGTTCATTTAGGATATTTTAGTGGCTCTTGCCCAACCCTCCAGTTGAACTGCTTTTTAGATGTCACAATATTATTTTAAGAATTCCTGTGTCCCTCAATAGACAAAAATAAGAATTTTGTGCGTACGGTAAAATCTTTCTTGGCTCCATTGAGGGGCACAGGTTGCACCCCTCTGTAGGGAGCACAGGTTGACCCCCTCTGTAGGGGGCACAGGTTGCACCCCTCTGTAGGGAGCACAGGTTGACCCCCTCTGTAGGGGGCACAGGTTGCACCCCTCTGTAGGGGGCACAGGTTGCACTCCTCTGTAGGGGGCACAGGTTGCACCGCTCTGTGGGGGGCACAGGTTGCACCCCTCTGTAGGGGGCACAGGTTGCACTCCTCTGTAGGGGGCACAGGTTGCCCCCCTCTGTAGGGGGCACAGGTTGCACCCCTCTGTAGGGGGCACAGGTTGCACTCCTCTGTAGGGGGCACAGGTTGCACTCCTCTGTAGGGGGCACAGGTTGCCCCCCTCTGTAGGGGGCACAGGTTGCCCCCCTCTGTAGGGAGCACAGGTTGCCCCCCTCTGTAGGGGGCACAGGTTGCACTCCTCTGTAGGGGGCACAGGTTGCCCCCCTCTGTAGGGAGCACAGGTTGCACCCCTCTGTAGGGAGCACAGGTTGCACTCCTCTGTAGGGGGCACAGGTTGCCCCCCTCTGTAGGGGGCACAGGTTGCCCCCCTCTGTAGGGGGCACAGGTTGCCCCCCTCTGTAGGGGGCACAGGTTGCCCCCCTCTGTAGGGGGCACAGGTTGCCCCCCTCTGTAGGGGGCACAGGTTGCCCTTGTACTGCTTGCTTACAAAACAGAGGCATGCTGGGTAGAGGAACGTTTATACTGGAGACTGGCTTATGTTCTTTCTGTTTTGCCAGTATTCAATCCTCTAAGCGTCAGAATAACCCAATGATGTAAGAAGTCCTTTGGCCGTCGGACTCCAAGAAAATAATTTTATGGAAAGTACAAAAATCTTATTTTAAAAAGCACTAAAATGAATCTGGCCAATGGCTGTTTAATTTGCGACCTGCAAGCTTTCTTAAGACCATTGGACCTGAAATACAGTACCGAGTACCGAGACCCTGTTTTATTACTTGGAATGGATAAAGGTTCAATCATGGGAATCTCCTATGGCAACTTCTTTTAAGGCACCACCATTCTCCATCACCACTTGAGAGATAGATATATATACACACACATAGTGAACTTTATTTGTTGTTTTTGCATATATAGTGATCATATAGCTGTGTCCAGGGTTTACACCGACCTGTTGTAGAATTTGTTTGGAATGTTGACAACCATGTCCTCACCTTCATTGCTGCCGTCTGTAATCAAGTTTCTCTTCTAGGCTTCCTCAGGTCTCTGACTTTTCCCTTCATCAATGGAAGAGTTTTGTGTCTCTTGTACTACAGGTAAGTGCAATCGTTTACCCCCTGTCCGCAGGAGTGCTTCCCACCTACCCCTTGGTGCCTCTCCCCAGATTCCACAGGACCCTCACACTTGTCACTGGATGCCATAGGGACTTCCTGCATGTTTCCACATGCCACAAGTGCCTTCCCTCTCCCCCCCCCCCCCCCAACGACACTGGGTCCTTGCTCCTATCACTGGATGCCATAGTGACTTCCTGCCTGTCCCCACATGCCACAAGTGCCTTCCAGTTTCTCCTGGGTGCCATGGGTCCCTCCTACATCTCCCCACATGCCATAGGGACCTCCTGTGTGTCCCACACAAGCCATCAGGGCTGTCTTCCTGTTCTCAAAAGCCAGGGGTCTCCCCACCTGTACCCTGAAGCCACTGGGGCCTCTCCACTTGCCATATGGGTCAATGTCTGTCCCTAGATGCCAAGATGGTTTTCTAAATGTCTCCAGAAGCCAAAGGGCCTCCATCCCGTCACTGACTCTCTCAAAAAAGGCCCCCACAAATTTATGTCTTGATATCTTTGCCTCGTATCCGTGCTTCTCACTGTCTTTTCTGTTTTATTTTAAGAATTTGTCGCAGTCCTGCCCCCTGCTGTCGTCTCTTACGCTGTCACATTGTAATCAGGTGACTGTGGATGACCTGCTGTCTATAGGACGTTGCTGTCCTCAGTTACAGAATCTCAACCTGCAAAACTCCAAGGTACAACGTGCATTACTCTACACACTGCAGAATCAGCAGGAACAGCTTAACTGTGATCGCTGTCAGCTGATACTTTCCTCACCTTCTTGTCTTGTAATGACGGGTGTGTTGTCTCCACAGGTTCAATTCGATGCGGTGCAAAGATTCCTGGAGATGTACGGAGCCCGACTCAGGCGACTGTCGCTGTCCTACAGCCTTCATATGAAATCAATAATGGCCGGAATAGCGGTGTGTCCTCCTGGAGTTATCTCCATTAAACCGGGTCCTATATCCCTCCCCAGGTCTATCCTCCTTCCCTTATCTCATCTCCATTATATATCCCCCCCCCCACTTCTATCCTCCTCCTTCCCTTATCTCCTCTCCATTATATATCCCTCCCCACTTCTATCCTCCTCCTTCCCTTATCTCATCTCCATTATATATCCCCCCAACTTCTATCCTCCTCCTTCCCTTATCTCCTCTCCATTATATATCCCTCCCCACTTCTATCCTCCTCCTTCCCTTATCTCCTCTCCATTATATATCCCTCCCCACTTCTATCCTCCTCCTTCCCTTATCTCATCTCCATTATATATCCCTCCCCAGGTCTATCCTCCTTCCCTTATCTCCTCTCCATTATATATCCCTCCTCACTTCACTTCTATCCTCCTCCTTCCCTTATCTCCTCTCCATTATATATCCCTCCCCACTTCTATCCTCCTCATTCCCTTATCTCCTCTCCATTATATATCCCTCCCCACTTCTATCCTCCTTTCCTTTGTCCTCCCCTCCTACATGCCTTTTTATAGTTTCTATATTGTAATAACAGGATGGTTGGTGCCCAGAACTGAGGCTTTTGGAGGTGAATCTTCCTTTGGATTCGAAGGTGATGGACTTTCAGCTCCCCATTGAAGAGTTTCAGGTTTCCTGCCCCAAGCTGGAGGTGAGGAAGTATAATACAGGTCCTCATTATGTGGTCGGTGGTTGTCAGAGTTGTATGTTTTTTTGCCTCACAATGGCCAATTACTCCCACCGGATGGGATATCGGCTTTTCTAGAAGAAACTTGTATATCAATGGAGCTTGTATCTTGTCTGTGGAGTCAACAGAATTTAACAATCTAGTATTTAGAGTGTCATTGCCTACACAGTCCCTAATAAATAGGAAGTGTTTGCAGTGACCACACATTGTACAAACCTAGATACGCCGTATACCTGAACTCTACTGAAATATAGTTGTTGGACCAGAAATGCAGGTGCAACCGACAGAGAATTCCATCCTGGATTGGCAGATTCCAGGCATTTTTCTTGGCTTTTTGGCAGCCGGCTAAACTGCAGTATCGAAAAAGCATAAAAAGAGTAGAAGCGTGCTAATAAATGAAATGATACATTTTATCTACCATCTGGAATTCAGAAGCTGGGCATCCGGTATATAAATGCTAATGAACTTGTTTGACTGGTTCATGAAGGCTAACAGGAAGTGATTTTTGGCAAGAAATTAGATAAGTCATGTGCTGAATATAAGGTGGGCAGCCTGGAAGGAGACCTGGGTAGAAGGACGAGGGTTCTAGAACACCAAGATTTGGGTTGGAAGGAAGAGGCCGGGTTAGGAAGAATCCTTTCATACAGAGCCCTTTCAGACGTAAAAGCCTGCGTGCCAGCAAAGTGTTTTTTACTTGAAGTTCATGAAAAGATTTTCTGAAATAGTTCTGTAGAATTTCTGCTCTGGGATCCCAAAGCTCTGTCATCCAAATGCTGAATGGAGGGATTGGCCACTTTTTCAGCTGATCGGGAAACAAGGAAACCATTACAGAGAGATACACTCTATTATATGCAATGTGTTCAGATGTCTTGTGTTGGTGACAGGTCCTCTTTACAGTTCATGCTGTTGGGATGGTCATATGATGATCTTACTTCTCGGGTTCCTCTGTTCTCCATTGCAGGTGCTGAGACTGGTCAACATCCCGTGGCAGGCCAAACCCGAACCCAAAATCGCCACTAATACCCCGGGTTTTCCTGAGCTGCAGGAACTCATCGCCAGCTTCTTCTACTCCTCTGTCAACGATGCCGCCTTCCAGAGGCTGCTGAAAAATTCTAGGAAGCTTCGAGTTCTAGACCTGCGGGGATGTTATAAGATCTCGCCACAGGGATTGTCGGCGCTCCCATGTACTGGTCAGTATCTGAGCAACTCCAGAAGAGCAACCCCCCCCCCCGTATTCCTGGTGTGGGGGTTTGTCTAAGAACTGCATAGGAGGAAATGGGGGTAAGAGGTAGGCCTCGTCCTCCAGGACCCTGTGGTCACACTGCTGGCCATGGCCCGACCCTACCATGGGTCCCAGTGGGTCCTTCGGACCCAGGCAGCACTTTGAGAGGGGCGGCAAATTGAACCACCGCCGCCTCTCCTTCTCTTCTATTTACCCAGCAAATTGACGACCAAGATTTTTATTCCCGCAGTTTTGTGTGTCATGATGAGAACTGCCCCCCGGGCCGCTCTGCCTGCCCCCCGGGCCGCTCTGCCTGCCCCCCGGGCCGCTCTGCCTGCCCCTATACTGCCCCAGCCTGTTTATATACTACTCTGGCCTATCTATATACTACCCCAGTCTGTCTATATACTACTCTGGCCTATCTATATACTACCCAGTCTGTCTATATACTACTCTGGCCTATCTATATACTACCCAGTCTGTCTATATACTACTCTGGCCTATCTATATACTACCCAGTCTGTCTATATACTACTCTGGCCTATCTATATACTACCCAGTCTGTCTATATACTACTCTGGCCTATCTATATACTACCCCAGTCTGTCTATATACTACTCTGGCCTATCTATATACTACCCCAGTCTGTCTATATACTACTCTGGCCTATCTATATACTACCCAGTCTGTCTATATACTACTCTGGCCTATCTATATACTACCCAGTCTGTCTATATACTACTCTGGCCTATCTATATACTACCCAGTCTGTCTATATACTACTCTGGCCTATCTATATACTACCCCAGTCTGTCTATATACTACTCTGGCCTATCTATATACTACCCCAGTCTGTCTATATACTACTCTGGCCTATCTATATACTACCCAGTCTGTCTATATACTTCTCTGGCCTATCTATATACTACCCAGTCTGTCTATATACTACTCTGGCCTATCTATATACTACCCAGCCTGTCTATATACTACTCTGGCCTATCTATATACTACCCAGTCTGTCTATATACTACCCAGTCTGTTTATATACTACCTTATGGGGTCCTATTAGATCCCAGTTCCCTCCATGAAGAGTACCTGTCACTGCCTATTACTGTCACATGGGGATGTGTGACAGAAAGAAGTAAAGCCCCCCCCCATCCCTCTAAGCTTGCGTGCAGAATCGATCGCATACGTAAGTCGCGCCTGCAAATGAAAACGGTGTTCAAACCACACATGTGAGGTATCGCCACGATTGGTAGAGCGAGAGCAATAATTCTAGCCCTAAACCTCCTCTGTAACTCAAAACATGCAACTTGTAAAAAAAAAAAATGAAACCGTCACCTATGGAGCTTTTAACCACTTAAAGGGGAGTTCCCGGCTTTTTATGTGTATTAAAAGTCAGCAGCTACAAAAAGTGTAGCTGCTGACTTTTAGTAAACGGACACTTACCTGTTTCACGGTCCAGCGATGCGTCCGAACGGGGGGTGTCGCTCCTCTCCGCCCGCGCCTACATTGCCACTCTGGGCACCCGGCCGTGACAGCTTATGGCTTCACGGCCGGGCACGCACGGCACATGCGCGAGTCGCGCTGCGCTCCCGGAGTGGAGAGGCGATCTCCTGGGACCTGTCATGTGTCCCAGGAGATCGCCTAGAGGGAGGGGCAAAAGGAGGAGTCGCCTTGGCGGTCCCTGGGCGGAAGGAGGAAGTGGGACAGGAAGTCCCCCTCCTAATGAAGCCCCCCCCCAAAAAAATTACATGCCAAATGTGGCATGTAAGGGGGCGAGGAGTGCTTAAAGCGGAAGTTCCATTTTTGTGTGGAACGCCGCTTTAAGGACCGCGCCGCTTTCTGAGACTTGATGTTAAAAACAGTTTTCTTATATATATATATTTTTTTTTTCTAACACTCTAGAGAATAAAATGGCGGTCGTTGCATTATTTATTTTTTTCTTATTTATTTTACCCTTTATTTTTTTATTTTGACACTGTTCTTTTAAAAAAAATAATTGTGTCACTTTTACTCTTATTACAAGGAATGTAAATATCCCTTGTAATAGAAACAAAGGCACCGGAGGGCACCGGAGCGGAGGGGGCCCTCTCCCGATAAAAGCGATCTCGCGGCGAATCCACCGCAGAGACCACTTTTATCTGAAAGCGGAACACCCGCTGTAGAAGAGGATACCGGGGGTTATGGTAGCTGCTGCCATAACAAAGATATTCCTCTTCAAAGTAGCGACGTAAAACGACGGCGGGCGGTCCGTAAGTGGTTAAAGTACCGTAGTTTGTCGCCATTTCACAAGCGTGACCAATTTTTAAAGCGTTACATGTTTGGTATCTTATTTACTCGGTGTAACAATACAAAAAAATTGGGCTAATTTTACTGTTTTTTTTTTTTTATTTATTGAAGTGTATTTTTTCCCCAAAAATTGCGTTTGAAAGAGCGCTGCACAAAGTATGATGTATGAAGCCTTCGGTTGGGTTCTCTGGGTCTGATCTTTGCTTGTCTTTGTCAGATGTGGAGCGCCTCTTCCTGGGATTGTACTGCAGCTCTATGGTGTCCTCATCGATCGTTTCTGGGTCCCATCTGCTGACCCGTAAATGGCGGCACAGCCTGCAGGAACTGGACCTGACGGGTCATGGCTACCTAGAGGAGGATTTGGCGGAGGCCTTGCTTAATCTCTGCAAAGGAAGCGGTGCGGGCAGCGACACCCTCAGAAATGACACCCTCCAATCCCTAAACCTTTCAGGGACCAGAGCCACGCCCCACGCTGTCAGGTGATCATTCCGCAATATAGATATTTGTAGTGATATTCTGCCCACCCTGCGGAGTACTGACCCTTCTTCTCTCTGCAGAGATGTCCTCCTCAGCTGCCAGTCCCTCACCCACCTGGACCTGTCCTCCTGCCGAAATATTCCCCGGGGACTGGACCGCGTTTACCACGGCAGAGAAGACATTGAGGGGTGTCTAACGGACCTGACCCAAAAACTTCAGGAGGCGGAAGAGCAGTGACACCAGCAGTGGGGCGCTAAGCCAAATGGAGTCCCACTGGATACAGAACTCGGGTCCGATCCCCGAAAGGGTTAAATATATAGAAATTGACTGGAATTGTTTTAGCAGTAATTCCCGGAAGGCCCCTCCCCCCTCCTTACTAAGGCTTGTTTGTTCCCTTGGGTTTGTTTTTCCCGATGTTGCTGGTCATATTGAATAAATTAGACAATGTTTAAGTGTTTTTTATTTATTTTGTATATTGGGTAAAATAACTATACCGCCCTCTCCCGGTGTATATACTCCCCCCCCCCCCCCTTTTTTTTCCTCTACCCCCCTCCTTTTATATATAAATAAAAAATGTAATTGTACCCTTTGTTTTATTTTTTTAAGATAAGTGAGATTTGATTTGAAATTTATTGTCTCTTTATTTTTACACACATACAGTATATTTTCGATTTTATGTGTATTTTTATGGTAGTAATGATTTTAGTTGTGGATTGTGATATCAACCGTCCCACGCAGATTTACTGCGGCAGGGTGGCCCTTCAGAGCGAAATCACATACATACATATATATATACAGTATATATATATACAGTATCTGACAAAAGTAAGTACACCCCTCAGTGACATTTGTGTAAATCTTTTCTTCTCTCTTTTCATGTGACAACACTGAATGTCACTGAGGGGTGTACTTACTTTTGTCAGATACTGTATATATATATATATATATATATATATATATATATATATATACACATACAGTATCTGACAAAAGTAAGTACACCCCTCAGTGACATTTGTGTAAATCTTTTCTTCTCTCTTTTCATGTGACAACACTGAATGTCACTGAGGGGTGTACTTACTTTTGTCAGATACTGTATATATATATATATATATATATATACACATACAGTATCTGACAAAAGTAAGTACACCCCTCAGTGACATTTGTGTAAATCTTTTCTTCTCTCTTTTCATGTGACAACACTGAATGTCACTGAGGGGTGTACTTACTTTTGTCAGATACTGTGTATGTGTGTGTGTGTATATATATATATATATATATATATATATATATATACACAGTATCTGACAAAGGTAAGTACACCCCTCAGTGACATTTGTGTAAATCTTTTCTTCTCTCTTTTCATGTGACAACACTGAAGAAATGACACTTGTCTACAATGTAAAGTAGTGAGTGTACAGCTTGTATAACAGTGTAAATTTGCCGTCCCCTCAAAATAACTCAACACACAGCCATTAATGTCTAAACCGCTGGCAACAAAAGTCAGGACACCCCTAAGTGAAAATCTCCAAATTGGGCCCAAAGTGTCAATATTTTGTGTGGCCGCCATTATTTTCCAGCACTGCCTTCACCCTCTTGGGCATGGAGGTCACCAGAGCTTCACAGGTTGGCACTGGAGTCCTCTTCCCCTCCTCCATGATGACATCACGGAGCTGGTGGGTGATGGAGACCTTGCACTCCTCCCCCTTCCGTTTGAGGATGTCCCACAGATGATCAATAGGGTTTAGGTCTGGAGACATGCTTGGCCAGTCCATCACCTTTACCCTCAGCTTCTTTAGCAAGGCAGTGGTCATCTTGGAGGTGTGTTTGGGGTGGTTATCATGTTGGAATACTGCCCTGCGGCCCAGTCTCTGAAGGGAGGGGATCATGCTCTGCTTCAGTATGTCACAGTACATGTTGGCATTCATGGTGCCCTCAATGATCTGTAGCCCCCCAGTGCCGGCAGCACTCATGCAGCCCCAGACCATGACACTCCCACCACCATGACACTCCCCCCACCATGACACTCCCCCCACCATGACACTCCCACCACCATGACACTCCCCACCACCATGACACTCCCACCACCATGACACTCCTACCACCATGCTTGACTGTAGACAAGACACACTTGTCTTTGTCCTCCTCACCTGGTTGCCCCCACACACGCCTGACACCATCTGACACCAAATACCTTTATCTTGGTCTCATCAGACCACAGGACGTGGTTCCAGTAATCCATGTCCTTAGTCTGCTTGTCTTCAGCAAACTGTTTGTGGTCTTTCTTGTGCATCATCTTTAGAAGAGGCTTCCTTCTTGGACAACAGCCATGCAGACCAATTTGATGCAGTGTGCGGCGTATGGTCTGAGCACTGACAGGCTGACACCCCCCCCACCCCCCACCCCTACAACCTCTGCAGCAATGCTGGCAGCACTCATATGTCTATTTCCCAAAAAGAACCTCTGGATATGACGCTGAGCACGTGACTCAACTTCTTTGGTGGACCATGGCGAGGCCTGTTCTGAGGGGAACCTGTCCTGTTATACCGCTGGATGGTCTTGGCCACCGCGCTGCAGATCAGTTTCAGGGTCTTGGCAATCTTCTTATAGCCTCGGCCATCTTTATGTAGAGCAACAATTATTTTTTTCAGATCCTCAGAGCGTTCTTTGCCATGAGGTGCCATGTTGGACTTCCAGTGACCAGTATGAGAGAGCGATGACACCAATTACAGTGTCGCTCATTACCGCCATACCCACAAAGGCAACCCTATTCACTTGAGTGGGTCATGATCAGCAGACATACAGGGGGTAGAATTACTGCCACACTTGCAAAGCTAACCATCGCAAGCCACGGCAGGTGTACACCCTGGTTGTTGCCTCTGCAGCTACAGGGGGTAGTGGTTGAGGGGTGGTAAAACTAGCTCAACCTTAAGGTTTTACCACCCTGCAACCTCATGTGTGGATGAGCTCTAACAGTGCATCCAGTCACAGTTCTCCGATCACCACCACACCAGCCACAGTGTTGCCAGACCAGTGTAGCTAGAATCTGTGTTTCAGAGTTGCCTGTTTATTGACTGTTTCTGCCTGTTACCTGGACAAATCCTTTGCCTGTATTCTGACCATGTCTCTGCCTGTGGCCCAAACTGACCCATCTGCACATCTCAATAACTGCGTTCCTGCGAGACCCCAGTCCCAGCCACCCTCAAGACAGCTGCTCTCCTGGAACCACAGGGACACTTTTCTTCTTCCTTTCTTCAGCCTCCTGTACTTCCTGGCCAGTGAGCGTGGCATTCTTCGGGAGGCCACGTACCAGGAGGCTAGGCTTGCTTGGCTTATAGGAACTGGGACTGCTATAGGTGATGGTACACTAAGCTATATTCCCTCACTACTCGTACAGCGGCCACTATTACACTACATTTAGATTTGAGACAATTGGCTGATTTGTGTGATACACAAGCGACAATATCTGGTATCCAAAAAAGTCTTGTGGTACCTCCATTGTCGCGAGGAGGAGCAGGTTGTGTTTTGGGGTGTAATTCTAAGTATGCCTATGAATTGTGTGAGAAATACGGTATTAAATTGACAACTTTGTGTAAAGAAAAATATTTTCATTTTCTTTCCACATTTTCTAAAAACTTGTGGCAAAATGGGGTCATTCTGTGGGTTTCCACTGTCCTGTTGCTCCAGGGTCTCCAAAAATGTCATGGGTAATCAGGAAATTAGATGCATAAGTTATGCTCCTTGAAAGCCCAAAGATGCTCCTTGGATTTTGAGCCTCTCTATGCATCTAGGCTGTGAAAAAGTCTTACACGTGGTATTCCCATACTCACTAGGGGAAGCAGAATGTGTTTTGGGGTGTAATTGTAAGTACGCCCATGCTGTGTGTGAGAAATATCATATGAAATTGACAACTTTTGTGTATTTTCCAAAAAATTGTGGCAAACAAATTAAGGCTATAAAGGCCTCCCTATGCCTCTTAGAAAATACATTGGGGGTTTACTCTCCAAAATGTGGTCATTTTGTGGGTGTTTTCACTGTCCTGGTGCGCCAGGGCCTCCAAAAATGTGATAGGTAATCAGGAAATCTATGCTCCTTTAAAGCCCAAAAGGTGCTCCTTGTATTTTGGGCCCCTCTATGCATCTAGGTTGTGAAAAAGTCTCACACATGTAGTATTCCCATACTCGGGAGGTGGAGCAGAATGTGTTTTGGGGTGTAATTATGCCCTTGATGTGTGTGAGAAATATTTGATTAAATTGACAACTTTGTGTAAATATAAATTATTTTTATTTTATTTTCCCATTTTCCAAAAACTTGTGGCAAAAAATGACATGTTCAAAAGACCCTCCATGCCTTTCAGAAAATACCTTGGAGTATTTTCATTACAAAATAGGGTCATTCTGTGGGCGTTTCCACTGTCTTGGTGCTCCAGGGCCTCCAAAAATGTGACAGGTAATCAGGAAATTAGATGTGTAATTTTATACTCCTTGAAAGCTCACAGGTGCTCCTTGGATTTTTGGCCCCTCTATGCATCTAGATTGTGCAAAAGTCTCACACAGGTGGTATCCCCCTACTCAGGAGTAGCAGAATTTGTTCTGGGTGTAATTCTAAGCACGCCCATGCTGTGTGTGAGACATATCTTAATAAATTGACAACTTTGTGTAAAAAAAATAATTTATCATTTTTATTCTGCATTTTCCAAAAACATGTGGCAAACAAATTAAGTCCTATAAAAGCCTCTCTATGCCTCTTACATTGGGTTGTTGACTCGCCCAAATGTGGTCATTTTGTGGGTGTTTTCACTGTCCTGGTGCTCCAGGTCCTCCAAAAGTGTGAGAGGTAATCAGGAAATTAGATGTGTAATTTATGCTTCTGGAAAGCCTGAAGGTGCTCCTTGGATTTTGGGCCCCTCTATGCATCTAGGCTGTGAAAAAGTCTCACACATGTAGTATTCCCATACTCGGGAGGTGGAGCAGAACATTTTTTTTTTTTGGGTGTAATTGTAAAAAAAAAGTACACCCATGCTGTGGGCGAGAAATATCTTATGAAATTGACAACTTTGTGTATTTTACAAAAACTTGTGGCAAACAAATTAAGTCTATAACGGCCTCCCCATGCCTCTTAGAAAATACATTGGGGTGTTTATTCTCCAAAATGTGGTAATTTTGGGAGTGTTTCCACTGTCCCTGTGTTCCAGGGCCTCCACAAATGTGATTGGTAATCAGGAAATTAGATGCGTAATTTATACGCCTGGAAAGCCTAAAGGTGCTCCTTGGATTTTGGGCCCCTCTATGCATTTAGGCTGTGAAAAAGTCTCACACAAGTGGTATCCCCATACTTAGGAGGAGGAACAGAATGTGTTTTGGGGTGTAATTGTAAGTATGCCTATGATATGTGTGAGAGAGAACTTTAAAATTACAACTTTGTAAAAAAAAAAAATGCTACTTAATTTCTTAAGTGACAAAAAATTACAACATCAAAAAACTTGCCATGCCTCTTACTAAATACCTTGGACTGTCTACTTTTCAAAAAGGGGTCATTTGGGGGTATTTGTACTGTCCTGGTATTTTCGGGCCTCAAGAAATGAGATGGGCCATCAGTACATCGGGGTCGGTAAATTCTATATATATATATATATATAATATATATATATATATATAATATACCAAAGTTTGTGGTCTCTATAACTTTCCTACAGAATAAATAATATACTCTGTTTTGGTAAAAAAAGATACTAAAGCGCTGGTATGTATAAAAAGACCATAAAACCTGATAAAATCAAATAAGATGGCTAAATGAAATGCAGCTCCCAACAAAAAGTGTTCCCACACTTAAAAAGATATAGTAAAATATACAAAGTTTGTATAGATGGTGCGCAAAATCAACCTTATTGATGTAATGGATCGAAATTATAAGTATGACGATGTAAATGCATCCAATGCATACTGTGCATATACACTATTGCCAGCAGGTCCAAAGTGGTCAATAATATATGAAGAAAATATATATAGTCTAAGTGGATAAGTGATCCAAGTGACTGATGAATAAAATATGCGTATAAATAAATAAAATATATCAAACGTGCAGATAGAAAATACTCCAAAAAATGACACTAGGCAGCTTAATGTCATTAACCACTCACCACACATATTAATGACATTAAGCTGCCTAGTGTCATTTTTTGGAGTATTTTCTATCTGCACGTTTGATATATTTTATTTATTTATTCACCGTTTTTATACGCATATTTTATTCATCAGTCACATGGATCACTTATCCACTTAGACTATATATATTTTCTTCATATATTATTGACCACTTTGGACCTGCTGGCAATAGTGTATATGCACAGTATGCATTGGATGCATTTACATCGTCATACTTATAATTTCGATCCATTACATCAATAAGGTTGATTTTGCGCACCATCTATACAAACTTTGTATATTTTACTATACTCTGTTTTGGGTTATTTTCTCCAAAGAAATGGCGCAGAATATATTTTGGCCTAAATTTATGAAGAAAGATTATTAATTTGCAAAATTTTATAACAGAAATCTGTGTTTTTATTCAAAATTTTCAATCATTTTTCGTTTATTTAGCAAAAAATAAAACCCCCCCAGTGGTGATTAAATCCCACCAAAAGAAAGCTTTATCTGTCTCAAAAAAATGATAAAAATGTCATATGGGTACAGTGTTGTATGACCGCGCAATTGTCATTCGAAGTGCGTCAGCGCTGAAAGCTGAAAATTGGCCTGGGCAGGAAGGGGGAGGGGAGTGCCCAGTATTGAAGGGGTTAAATGTATTCATTACAAAACATTACAGCAGTGAAATCCTGAGGATGAGGGAGGATTGGAAGACAGAGGATGAGGATCCCACGCATGGGGCGGGTCCAGAAAGTGCTAATTTTTGTTCACCTGAACGGGGCCCAGAATGTCCCTTGTGAAGGAACGTATCTTGAGGTACGACTGAAGTCCACCATGATGCTGGACTGAGCTGGGCGGATCTCATACTGGTTCATACAATGTCTGAAGGAGGATCCTCAGAGGGTGATATTGTCCTCAAAGATGGACAGCAGCAGAAGGATGGCCCAGCCCACGAGGAGCCCCAGATTGTGGAGGAGGAAGATCACCCATGGCCGGCGGTCTTTCACATTCATCATGGCCGGCAGCTGGAATAGAAGAGGAGGAGTCAGTGGGGGAGGGATATAGGAGAGGAAGGAACGTTTGTGAGAAGAGCGCTCACCATGTCTGCCAGGGCCACGTACAGGAAGAGCCCCGTGGCCACTGTGAAGATCCATTGCTGGATGGCTTCATCCGCCGCCACCGACAGGGCGATGTACAAACCGATGAAGGCCGTCAGTGCGCTGCTGAAGTTCAGGAGCAACGCCCGGCGCACCGTCAGACCGGCGTGCAGCAGAGCCGCAAAATCACCTGCCGAGACAAAGTGTACAAACATGCTGTGTCACCCTTCAGTGGGAGGAGCTTATCTCTATCTATGTCATCCTGCAGTGGGAGGAGCATATCTCTACCTATGTCATCCTGCAGTGGGAGGAGCATATCTCTACCTATGTCATCCTGCAGTGGGAGGAGCATAACTCCATCTGTGTCACCCTGCAATGGGAGGAGCATAACTCCATCTGTGTCACCCTACAATGGGAGGAGCATACCTCCATCTGTGTCACCCTGCAGTGGGAGGAGCATACCTCCACCTGTGTCACCCTACAATGGGAGGAGCATACCTCCATCTGTGTCACCCTGCAGTGGGAGGAGCATACCTCCACCTGTGTCACCCTGCAATGGGAGGAGCATAACTCCATCTGTGTCACCCTGCAATGGGAGGAGCATAACTCCATCTGTGTCACCCTGCAGTGGGAGGAGCATAACTCCATCTTTGTCACCCTGCAATGGGAGGAGCATAACTCCATCTGTGTCACCCTGCAGTGGGAGGAGCATAACTCCATCTGTGTCACCCTGCAATGGGAGGAGCATACCTCCTCCTATATCACCCTGCAGTGGGAGGAGCATAATTCCATCTATATCACCCTGTGATGGGAGGAGCATACCTCCATCTATATCACCCTGCAGTGGGAGGAGCATACCCCCATCTATATCACCCTGTGGTGGGAGGAGCATACCTCCATCTATATCACCCTGTGGTGGGAGGAGCATACCCCCATCTATATCACCCTGTGATGGGAGGAGCATACCCCCATCTATATCACCCTGTGATGGGCGGAGCATACCCCCATCTATATCACCCTGTGATGGGAGGAGCATAACTCCATCTATGTCACCCTGCAATGGGAGGAGCATACCTACATCTATATCACCCTGCAGTGGGAGGAGCATACCTACATCTATATCACCCTGCAGTAGGAGGAGCATACCTACATCTATATCACCCTGCAGTAGGAGGAGCATACCTACATCTATATCACCCTGCAGTGGGAGGAGCATACCTCCATCTATATCACCCTGTGGTGGGAGGAGCATACCTCCATCTATATCACCCTGTAATGGGAGGAGCATACCTCCATCTATGTCACCCTGTGATGGGAGGAGCATACCTCCATCTATATCACCCTGCAGTGGGGGGAGCATACCTCAATCTATGTCACCCTGTGATGGGAGGAGCATACCTCCATCTATATCACCCTGCAGTCTGAGACAATTCCCACCAGTCTGTCACCCTGCGGTGGGGGGGGGGGGCCCTATCAGTCTGTGTCACCCTGTAGTGGGAGGGGCAGACATAATTTTCCTGTTATTATGCAGATGAGGACTCACCCAGCTCATGCGGCAGTTCGTGACATAAGACGGCCAGTGAGGTGGCGAGTCCCACCTGCCAGGATGTTGAAAATGCGGCTCCCATAGCCAGACCGTCCGCAAAATTATGTATGGCGTCCCCGATGGTGATCATATACGGGAGCATCCGCAGCTCTGCAACACAAAGACACTAAGACACCGCTATATACATGTATTATAATAATGTGTGATTAGAGTGTAAGCTCCTCTGTACAGAGACTGATGTGACTGTGGGGGGAGGGGACATTAGAGTGTAAGCTCCTCTGTACAGGGACTGATGTGGGGGAGGGGACATTAGAGTGTAAGCTCCTCTGTACAGAGACTGATGTGACTGTGGGGGAGGGGACATTAGAGTGTAAGCTCCTCTGTACAGAGACTGATGTGACTGTGGGGGGAGGGGACATTAGAGTGTAAGCTCCTCTGTACAGAGACTGATGTGACTGTGGGGGAGGGGACATTAGAGTGTAAGCTCCTCTGTACAGAGACTGATGTGACTGTGGGGGAGGGGACATTAGAGTGTAAGCTCCTCTGTACAGAGACTGATGTGACTGTGGGGGAGGGGACATTAGAGTGTAAGCTCCTCTGTACAGAGACTGATGTGACTGTGGGGGGGAGGGGACATTAGAGTGTAAGCTCCTCTGTACAGGGACTGATGTGGGGGAGGGGACATTAGAGTGTAAGCTCCTCTGTACAGAGACTGATGTGACTGTGGGGGGAGGGGACATTAGAGTGTAAGCTCCTCTGTATAGAGACTGATGTGACTGTGGGGGGAGGGGACATTAGAGTGTAAGCTCCTCTGTACAGAGACTGATGTGACTGTGGGGGGAGGGGACATTAGAGTGTAAGCTCCTCTGTACAGAGACTGATGTGACTGTGGGGGGAGGGGACATTAGAGTGTAAGCTCCTCTGTACAGAGACTGATGTGACTGTGGGGGGAGGGGACATTAGAGTGTAAGCTCCTCTGTACAGAGACCGATGTGACTGTGGGGGGGAGGGGACATTGGAGTGTAAGCTCCTCTGTACAGAGACCGATGTGACTGTGGGGGGGGAGGGGACATTGGAGTGTAAGCTCCTCTGTACAGAGACTGATGTGACTGTGGGGGAGGGGACATTAGAGCGTAAGTTCTTCTGTACAGAGACTGATGTGACTGTGGGGGGGAGGGGACATTAGAGTGTAAGCTCCTCTGTACAGAGACTGATGTGACTGTGGGGGAGGAGGCATTAGAGTGTAAGCTCCTCTGTACAGAGACTGATGTGACTGTGGGGGGAGGGGACATTAGAGTGTAAGCTCCTCTGTACAGAGACTGATGTGACTGTGGGGGGGGGACATTAGAGTGTAAGCTCCTTTGTACAGCGCTGTGGTATACGTCGGAGCTCTAGAAATGTATGAAATCACTGGGGGGAGTCGATGGAATTATATTGGGGGTCTGTGATGTGGATATAATTATAGGATGGAAGATGATGTCATATTAGAAATACATGAAGTTGATATCTCGGGGGGTACTTACCGCGGCTCCGGGTAGGTCGCGGGCTCTTCTCTATCTCGATGTCGCCGCTCACCTGGAATTGTAGATGTCGGACATTTATTATACTTTGTATCTTTATCATGCAATACTCTATAAACCAATAATAAGATGTTCTCTCTATAATCACTGTGCGAATATATCGCATACCAATGTAAATCCGGGTGGGGGAGGGGATTATGAACGCATGACACTGTATTTTACACTTTAATTGCAAAAAAAAACAAAAAACTTTATGGACTTTTTTTGAGAGATTTATTCATTAATTCACGGAGGAATATATCGATTTTTTTTTATAATTGATATGAGATTATAGCGTGACATCACATTTTATTGTTTTATAGAGCATTGCCTGCAGCACTTTAATAGGTTTATGTTTTATGGGGATATTTGTATTTATTGATCTCCCTCCAGATTTAGATTTGTATATGAAATGCACAATGAGTGCTGTTGCTGTTTTAATTGTAATGATACTTATTTACCACCAGAGGGCACCAATGTGACAGCAGCTTTTGTAGTGGAGACACAAATACAGTATCTCACAAAAGTAAGTACACCCCAATTTTGTGAGATACTGTAGATAACAAGCGTACATATTCGCCAGCACACCATGGATCGGCAATTTTCGTCCAAAAAGTGAAAAAGATCACATCACAAAGGAAGGTGCAACGTTTCGGGGGCAATGCAAGATCCCTTCATCAGGCATGTGTCATCACATCACATCACATGCCTGACGAAGGGGTCCTGCACGGCTGCTGAGCGCTGTTGATGTTTTAAGTGTAATGATCCTTTTAAACCTGCATGCTTTTCCCTGTTGCCCACTGGGTGCTGCTGGCCTCATCCATACTGATGGCCAAGGGTACTTTGGGAGCTTAGACTAAGAATATCCAGAGCGCTGAATAAGAATTGATGGTATCTAATCAGGGTACTGGGGGAGCTTAGCCTGAGAATAACCAGAGAGATGAGTAAGAGTAGATGGGATATAATTGGGGTACTGGGGGAGCTTAGACTAAGAATAACCAGAGAGATGAGTAAGGGTAGATGGGATATAATTGGGGTACTGGGGGAGCTTAGCCTGAGAATAACCAGAGAGATGAGTAAGAGTAGATGGGATCTAATCAGGGTACTGGGGGAGCTTAGACTAAGGATAACCAGAGAGATGAGTAAGAGTAGATGGGATCTAATCAGGGTACTGGGGGAGCTTAGACTGAGAATAACCAGAGAGATGAGTAAGGGTAGATGGGATATAATTGGGGTACTGGGGGAGCTTAGACTGAGAAAACCAGAGAGATAAGTAAGGGTAGATGGGATATAATCAGGGTACTGAGGAAGCTTAGCCTGAGAATAACCATAGAGATGAGTAAGGGTAGATGGGATATAATCAGGGTACTGGGGGAGCTTAGAGTAAGAATAACCAGAGAGATGAGTAAGAGTAGATGGGATCTAATCAGGGTACTGAGGAAGCTTAGACTGAGAAAACCAGAGAGATAAGTAAGGGTAGATGGGATATAATCAGGGTACTGAGGAAGCTTAGACTGAGAGTAACCAGAGAGATGAGTAAGGGTAGATGGGATATAATCGGGGTACTGGGGGAGCTTAGACTAAGAATAACCAGAGAGATGAGTAATAGTAGATGGGATATAATCGGGGTACTGGGGGAGCTTAGAGTAAGAATAACCATAGAGATGAGTAAGAGTAGATGGGATATAATCAGAGTACTGAGGAAGCTTAGACTGAGAATAACCAGAGAGATGAGTAAGGGTAGATGGGATCTAATCAGGGTACTGGGGGAGAAGATATGGAGTCATCAGAGTATGAAAGAGGTGATAGGGGGTAAGCGGGGTACGATGAAGAGTAGATAGGGGGTAATCAGAGTACTGGGGAACAGTAGATAGGAAGTAATTGGGGTATTGGGGAAGAGTAGGTGCGGAGTTGTCTGGGAAGTCTGCCTGGGAGGAATCTCAGAGGACGGATGGACTGTATCATACCAGATCTGCCTGTGATGAGGATTGTTTCTCTTGTTTCCGTCTCTTCTGCTCCTGGTGGTAGTTCTGCAGGGACAGGCCGTGGTCACAGTGGCCTTTGTGGTCTTCTTCCTCTTCATTCTATATGCAGACAATATCCAGAAATTACCTTCTGCAGTAATCTGTGTTTCCTCCATTGAATAGAGCCTCCAACTGCAACTGTTTATGAAATCATACATAACACTAATCCAAAAAAAGAGTCTCTGTTATTAGATATTGTCCACCCCATATGAAGTGAATGGGCCTGACTCTCATTCCTACAAAGCTCAAACTTAATGCAAGGGAAGGATCTGTCTGATCTTCCTCCTGGGAGGGAACCAAACTACACAACGGGGAGGAGCTGTATGAGCTTCCCACTAGGAGGGAACCAAACTTTACACATGTTGAGGAGCTGTATGACCTTCCCCCTAGGGGGTAACCTAAATTTACACATGGGGAGGAGCTATATGGCCTTCCCTCTAGAAGGGAACCAAACTTCACAACGGGGAGGAGCGGTACGAGTTTCCCACTAGGAGGGAACCAAACTTTACACATGTTGAGGAGCTGTATGACCTTCCCCCTAGGGGGTAACCTAAATTTACACATGGGGAGGAGCTATATGGCCTTCCCTCTAGAAGGGAACCAAACTTCACAACGGGGAGGAGCTGTATGAGCTTACTCCTAGGAGGTAACCTAACTTCACACATGGGGTTGAGCTGTATGACCTTCCCCCAAGGAGGGAACCAAACTTGACACAGGGGAGGAGCTGTATGACCTTCCCCCAAGGAGGGAACCAAACTTGACACAGGGGAGGAGCTGTATGACCTTCCCCCAAGGAGGGAACCAAACTTGACACAGGGCAGGAGCTGTATGACCTTCCCCCAAGGAGGGAACCAAATTTCACACATGAGGAGGAGCTGTTTGAACTGGCCACCCCCCTCCCCCTACTCCCAGAGGGAGGAGCCAAACTTCATAAATAGAAGGAGCTTATGAACTGCCTCCCCCATGGAAGAGCCATACTTCACACATGGGGAGGAGCTGTATGAAGTCCCCCCTAGAGGGAGGAGCCAAGCTTCACACATGACCCTAAATGATGTCACAAAATAGTGTGAGAATTCTAGGCTCCTTCTAGAACATAATCTGTTCTCTGGGATGGACAATCCTGGGGGGGGGGGGATTTCATTTCCAATTTTTTTTCCCATCCCTGCTGTAAAATGACATCCTGAGCTGATTTTCCAGTGATTGGGACTCACCTTATCTGCCATCAGTATATTGAACAAACTCTCCATCAGGAAGAAGGCATAGATACCTCCCAGGACTGCCAGCAGCTTCCACATGTGAGTGCGGTCCTCCTCTTCTGCGTGATCAGCATGACTGTCCGTGTCGCTGTGTGAATGAAGACCCAGGAACTGCGGAGACAAGGCGGCGATGAGCCATGGCATGCAGGACCCCCCCATTGTAATAATTACAATGTACAGTCAGGTTAGATCCTTCTTATAGTATTTATAGTATGTGGTATTATATACGAGATTTACACTTTACATATTGTAAGTGGAGCTTTCAGTGTATTCTGCATTAATGTTGCGTTTATGTGTGTTGACGTGTTTTTAACATGCACTAACGTGTATTTTGTATTTTTTTTCATTAAAAAAATCTAGATCTGTGGGTCTCGTGTGATACGCAATATGGCCAAAACTTTGTGCAAACCTATATGAACTTGTAGGACATCTCATCCCAACCCATGGCCATTAATATTTGAGTTGACCCCTCCCCCATGGCCATTAATATGGCGTCACCCCCAACCATGGCCATTAATTTGGCGATGTCCCCCCCCCCCCCCCCATGGCCATTAATATGGATTTGTCCCTCCCCGTGGAAATTATTATGAAGTTGCCCTCAACCATGGCCATTAATATGGAGTGGTCCCCAACCATGACCATTAATATGGAGTGGTCCCCAACCATGACCATTAATATGGAGTGGTCCTCAACCATGACCATTAATATGGAGTGGTCCCCAACCATGGCCATTAATATGGAGTGGTCCCCAACCATGGCCATTATTATGGAGTGGTCCCCAACCATGGCCATTAATATGGAGTGGTCCCCAACTATGACCATTAATATGGAGTGGTCCCCAACCATGGCCATTAATATGGAGTGGTCCCCAACCATGGCCATTAATACGGAGTGGTCCCCAACCATGGCCATTAATACGGAGTGGTCCCCAACCATGACCAATAATATGGAGTGGTCCCCAACCATGGCCATTAATATGGAGTGGTCCCCAACCATGGCCATTAATATGGAGTGGTCCCCAACCATGACCATTGATATGGAGTGGTCCCCAACCATGGTCATTGATATGGAGAGGTCCCCATCCATGGCCATTAATACGGAGTGGTCCCCAACCATGACCATTAATATGGAGTGGTCCCCAACCATGGCCATTAATATGGAGTGGTCCTCAACCATGGCCATTAATATGGAGTGGTCCCCAACCATAGCCATTAATATGGAGTGGTCCCCAACCATGACCATTGATATGGAGTGGCCCCCAACCATGGTCATTGATATGGAGAGGTCCCCAACCATGACCATTAATATGGAGTGGTCCCCAACCATGGCCATTAATATGGAGTGGTCCCCAACCATGGCCATTAATATGGAGTGGTCCCCAACCATGGCCATTAATATGGAGTGGTCCCCAACCATGGCCATTAATATGGAGTGGCCCCCAACCATGGTCATTAATATGGAGTGGTCCCCAACCATGGCCATTAATAGGGGGTGGTCCCCAACCAAGACCATTAAAATGCAGCTGCCCCCAACCATGGCCATTAATATGGAGTTGCCCCCCTTCCCTATGGTCATTAACGTATATGATACAGCCAACATTTTGTGCAAACCTATATGGACTTGTAGGACATCTCACCCCAAGCCATAGTCATTAATATTGTAGTTGCCAATCAACATTAATATAGAGTTGTCCCTCCACCATGGCAAATGTGAAGCTGTCCCCAGCCGTGGCCATTAATATAGAGTCACCCCCAATGGCCATTAATATGAAGTTGCAGGGGGGCACAGACATGATGGAACATAAAAGAGTCTTCACCAAACTGTGTACCACAAGGTTGGAAGAGCACAATTGTCTACAGGGGGTCCCAGGGTTACAAACAAGACAGGGACTGTAGGTTTGTTATTAAGTTGAATCTGTTTGTAAGTCGGAACAGGTACATTTTTTAAGTGTAGCTCCAGCCAAAAAATCGATTTTTAAGCTTTTTGGAGAACGTAGGAAAGGGTTATCACCCCTGTAACAAATGTTACAGGGGTGATAACCCTTTCCTATGTTCTCCAAAAAGCTTAAAAATCGATTTTTTGGCTGGAGCTACACTTAAAAAATGTACCTGCCCTTTTCAGAAGATTTCACCTCACCTTCTGTCCCAATGACAATTGGATTTGGAAAATTTTGGGTTGTTAGGGAAACAAGGACTGGTGATAAAGCATCAGTGGAGACACCTTTTTCCCATATTAACTCTTACAGGAGTGAATTTCCCTTCCTAGGGGTGGATTTCCTCTCACATCCTGTTGTCTCCCTCCGTTTGTAAGTAGGAGTCGTTTGTAAGTAGGGGACCCCCTGTACAATGTCTTTATATGATGGAGGATTACCAGGACCCCTCACTGGAGACACCTGAACTCCATCATTGTATGGGCTTGCATGCATTTGGCCATATATTGTATACTTGTCCTCCAATACATACATTGATGCAGTGAAGCTGATGGGGGGTGCAATCTTCGCAGTGCAGAGATTTGAATGGCTGGGATTACTTTGTAGAAAAATGTTGTGTTTAAAATGATCAGAAGAAAGGCAGAACTGAGCTCTGATTTGGGTCAGTATGAAGGAAATCTGTCTCTTCCCCTCCTGAATGTCAGCACTGTGCCTGCTCATCCATGGGGTATTATATGAACTGTATAGAAGCCCAGACTCCAGATACCCCCCCCCCCCCCACTACCCCCAACCTCTAGCCTGAGGCCTCTAACCATTACCTGCGGGATGAGGTGCAGAATGGCATCTCCAGTCAGAGATCCGACCGCCAGGCTGACGAAGAACTGGATGACATACTGGTAGATGCTGGGGCAGGTGGTGCACAGGAGGATGGTGATGCCGAAGAGGGAGCACAGGCACACCAACAGCGTGGCAATACTGGCGTATACATACTCTGTGTGACGGAGAGGATTAGAGCAAAGAAAACATTATAAGGATGGTTGTCCTCAGAGAGGAGAAAACAAATATATCCATATAGTCCTCCAATAGCATAGACACTAGAGCAGGGGTGCCCAACCTTTTGAAGAGCGAGGGCCACTTAAGCGAATTGGTAACTGGTCGCGGGCCACAATGAGCGGATCGGATGACAGGTCCACGGACACAGCCCACTCTACTCTATGGGCCCTCTGATCCAATCTGATTTGCCCAGACGGAAGGGGCAGATCCCTTTCTATTCTGCTGCTCCATAGAGGTGAATAGTAAGTCCGATTGGGTCAGACCAGTCAGGTGAAAGGGGCTTAAGGCTGCTTTCACACTGATGCTCTGCGATTTTCCCAAACCGCGGATGCAGCACAGTGAACCTGTGGATTTTCTGCGGGCTAGCTGCACTTTGCCGTAAACTTCTATTATATCCTGCAGGTGTGGCGCGCTTTCTGAAGGCGCAACAAACCTGCAGGTAATAACAGAAGTCTATGGCTCAATGCAGGTAACCCGCAGCTGTGCTGCACCTGCGGATTATTTTGAAAGCAGCCCAGTAACCACTGCAAAACAGATATATCCATATATACTGTGAATTTAGTAGTAAACTTACCTTTAATAACCGTCTTCCATTCTGGTATCGCTGGCTGTTGCTGTCCCAGGCGGAGTGCATTTGGTATCACTCTGCCTGTGACAGGAGCGGGCGCTATACAGGAAGCATTGGCTTATGTGGCTCTGCTCCGCAGCCACTTGCTTCCACTACCAGTGGCTTCATTCACAAAACTGCTGCTCAGGGATGGCGGGTTGGCAACCCTTGATCTGGGCTTGCCAACCTGCCATCTTAGAGCAGGAGGTCGAGGGCCACATCAGAGGGCTCCGCGGGCCACATGTGGCCCCCGGGCCACTGGTTGGGCACCCCTGCACTATATGATGTCACGGAACAACTTACCAACAAGAGGACCACAAATATACCAATGTCCTATGATTATACGTTGAGTGTAAGCTCCTCTGGTACAGAGACTGATGTGATTGGCTCACTCATCTCTGTACAGCACTGCAGTATATGTCAGAGCTATACAAATGTATAATAAAAGTGTGTGACTGTGGGGGGACATTAGAGTGTAATCTCTGGTGGTGCAAAGATGGATGTGACTGTCCCTCTTCAGCACCCCTCAGTATTGATGCGGTCACTCACTCATAGCAGTGCTCAGTTGTCCGTCAGCGGCTTTGCTTGGTGCGGTCTTTGGGCAGAGGCCGATGAGCTGCTGTTGGATTAGGCTGATGCTGACGTCTGGAAATTCCTCTGGAGAGATCCCCACCGTCTCATTCACCCCAATGATTTTGAAGATCTGATGAGGATCGAAACATGTCTAGGGGGAGAAAGATTCATGAATATTGTCAGTGCCCCTTGCTGAGTGATAACTGTGAAATGCTCCCCAGGCCCTTGGACATTAATAAAGGCTGCGATAGGCACAGAGAAGCCCCCCGTGTGCATTGTCTGTACTGGTATGACCCCCATCACACACCAGCTGTCTGAAGTCCATCTCCATAATCCCTTGTGGCAGACTGGCAGGTACACAACTATCTATACTGCAGATACATGAAGGTTGTACTCCAGGTCCTAAACTACCTTCCAGAGGGCCCTCTGGGGACACTGATGTAAGGACAGGGCCCTCTGGGGACACTGATGTAAGGACAGGGCCCTCTGGGGACACTGATGTAAACACGGGGCCCTCTGGGGACACTAATGTCAGAGGGGGGCTCTCTGGGGACCCTGTGTAAGGAGGGGCTCTCTGGGGACACTAATGTAAGGGGAGGCTCTCTTGGGACCATGGTGTAAGGGGGGCTCTCTGGGGACCCTGGTGTAAGGGGGGCGCGCTCTGGGGACCCTGATGTAAGGGGAGGCTCTCTGGGGATCCTGATGTAAGGGGAGGCTCTCTGGGGATCCTGATGTAAGGGGGGCTCTCTGGGGACCCTGATGTAAGGGGAGGCTCTCTGGGGATCCTGATGTAAGGGGAGGCTCTCTGGGGATCCTGATGTAAGGGGAGGCTCTCTGGGGACCCTAATGTAGGGGGAGGCTCTCTGGGGATCCTGATGTAAGGGGAGGCTCTCTGGGGATCCTGATGTAGGGGGAGGCTCTCTAGGGACCCTGATATAAGGGGGGCTCTCTGGGGACCCTAATGTAGGGTGAGGCTCTCTGGGGACCCTGATGTAAAGGGGGGGGGCTCTCTGGGGACCCTGATGTAAGGGAGGGCTCTCTGGGGACCTAATGTAGGGGGAGGCTCTATGGGGACCCTAATGTAGGGGGAGGCTCTCTGAGGGCACTGATTTAAGGGGGGCTCTCTGGGGATCCTGATGTAAGGGGAGGCTCTATGGGGATCCTGATGTAAGGGGAGGCTCTCTGGGGACCCTAATGTAGAGGAGGCTCTCTGGGGACCCTAATGTAGGGGGAGGCTCTCTGAGGGCACTGATTTAAGGGGGGCTCTCTGGGGATCCTGATGTAAGGGGAGGCTCTATGGGGATCCTGATGTAAGGGGAGGCTCTCTGGGGACCCTAATGTAGAGGAGGCTCTCTGGGGACCCTAATGTAGGGGGAGGCTCTCTAGGGACCCTGATGTAAGGGAGGGCTCTCTGGGGACCCTAATGTAGGGGGAGGCTCTATGGGGACCCTAATGTAGGGGGAGGCTCTCTAGGGACCCTGATGTAAGGGAGGGCTCTCTGGGGACCCTGATGTAAGGGGGGCTCTCTGGGGACCCTAATGTAGGGGAAGGCTCTCTGGGGACCCTGATGTAGGGGGAGACTCTCTGAGGACACTGATTTAAGGGGGGCTGTCTGGGGACCCTTGTGTAAGGAGGGGCTCTCTGAGGACTCTGATGTAAGGGGGCTCTCTGAGGACCCTAATGTAAGGGGGGCTCTCTGGGGACCTCATTCTGTTCTATATTGTTGTACTTATTCTTTGACTGTTTTGTTTAAATGAGGGAGGATTGTTTTGGGAGCACTAAAGTGTCAGGTGTGACTGTGTGGCAAATGGTTTACATAGCTCACGGCATCACGGGGCAAGTAGAGGGCCCCTTAGCAGAATTTTGCTTAGGGCCCCAGGGAGGTCAGGATCGGCACTGGGTGACAAGGACACCAACATCACCACTTGAACCCTTTGGGACCCTGTGAAAGCTGCACGAGGACCCTGTGAGGGACCTGTGTTGGACACGTCTGCCAGCTAATGGATGGCATGTACATAAGCAGGACACAGTGTGGGCCTTGTATACTGGAACCTCCTCCCGCCCAACAGGCCAGAAGACCAAGCATTTGGTACAGATGGAGGACTCGCTATGAACCAGTATGATCTATTGCCTGTATTATTGGTAGGAGTGTTCTTAGTGGATAATGAAAAGACTTGGTACAGATGGAGGACTGTCTATGAAATTTTATGTACTTCTGATTGTAATATTGGCAGAAAGAAAGTTTTCGGTGGGGCATGAGAGGACGGAGATGGAGGTCTCTCTATGGATTGGTATGTTCTACTGCCCGTAATAGACATGTGCAATTTGTTTCGTTTTTTTTTTTTTTTTTTTTTTTTTTTTTTTTTGTTATTTTCGTTCATTCGTTTTCATACGAATGAACGAATCGTTCGAATCGTACGAATCCGAATAACGAATCGTAACGAATCGTACGAATCTGATTAACGAATCATTCGAATCGAACGAATCCGAAAAACAACGAAAATCCGAAAAAAACTAATTAGAAACAACGAATGTACTAATGAAGAAAATCCGAAAAACGAAAACGAACGAAAAAATTCGTACATTCGTAACTTTTTTTTTTGTTGAATTGGTAATTTTCCGTGTCCCTTACAATGGTGCTGCTAAACGTGCTTCGAATGGATTGAAAAAAAAAATTCGTACATTCGTAACTTTTTTTTTTTTCGATTCGTAACTTTTTTTTCGATTCGTAACTTTTTTTTCAATTCGTAACCTTTTTTTTTTTCGATTTGTAATTTTCCGTGTCTCTATTGAACCAAAAAATGTGTACATTTGTAACTTTTTTTTCAATTCGTAACTTTTTTTTTTTTTTTCGATTTGTAATTTTCCGTGTCTCTATTGAACCAAAAAATTCGTACATTCGTAACTTTTTTTTCGATTCGTAACTTTTTTTTTTTTTTTTTTCGATTTGTAATTTTCCGTGTCTCTATTGAACCAAAAAATTCGTACATTCGTAACTTTTTTTTCGATTCATAACTTTTATTTTTTCGATTCGTAACTTTTTTTTTCGATTCGTAAATTATTAAAATGTAATAATAGCATACACATTACATCAAATTATGAATTACGAATCTACGAATGTTACGAATGTTACGAATGTACGAATAAACACGAATGCGTCCGAAAATTAAACTAACGAAAAAACGAATCAACGAAAAAATAACTCTTACGAATGTACGAATCGTTACGAATACGAACACCGACGACTTACGAATGTACGAATCGTTACGAATACGAACACCGACGACTTACGAATGTACGAATCGTTACGAATCCGAACACCGATGACTTACGAATGTACGAATCGTTACGAATACGAACACCGACGGCTTACGAATGTACGAATCGTTACGAATACGAACACCGACGACTTACGAATGTACGAATCGTTACGAATCCGAACGATGACGACTTACGAATGTACGAATCGTTACGAATCGACGGAAACGAAAAAAACGAAACGAAAAAAAAAGATTATTTTTGTTGTGCACATGTCTAGCCTGTAATATTGGTAGAAGGAATGTTCTGGGCAGGAGATGAGAGGACTTGGTACAGATGGCGGACTTTCTATTGAATGTTATGTTCTTCTGGCTGTAATATTGGTAGAATGAATGTTCTTGGTGGGGCATGAGAGGACTTGACGGAGGTGAAGGTCTCCCTATGGACCAGTATCTTCTACTGCCTGTAACTGGGCCTGTTCTACTTGTGTGGGTGTTAATATGTTAGTTTATAAAAATGGTAAAGAACTGCGGCGCTAAATTAAACTTAAAATAGGTAAAATCACTCGCTAAAATAGGAATAAAAGACAACCAATATTGAGGTGAAAGTTCTTCCGTGCAACAATGTCTCACTCCCCGAATATTTTGTGGCGCTTGAGGATCAAATCAAGCTACAAAGTAAAATCAACCTTTGGAAGTAACACAGAACATAAATCCAAAGGAATAGAAAGCGTCCTTCACAGTGAGTATCTCATCAATATTGTATCGCCAATGATCAATACAATCAGTGCTACAACAATCCGTGAGCATCCAATCCGAGGGTCATCAGACAAGTAAAAACAAATTGCTCAATCCTTATTCCAAATGACCAAATAAGGTGAAGCTGATGAGGTATCAATAATGCATAAGTATCAATGAATTGGGCATAGCGGGCATTATCAGAGAGAGAAAAACCCAAATGCACAGGATCCCATTCACTAACAAGGTAGAAATCAATCAAAATTCTTAAAGATAAATAACTAATGAATTATATACATAATAGTCACATTTATGTGTACTGGTGGTGCAAATAATATGTGCAAAAATCGCAATAAAGTGCGATTTTTCAAAGGGGTTCCCTTTGAAAAAGTCACGTTGGCAGTGACGCAACGCGTCAGGGAAAGAGAGTCGGGTGGCGTCCTCTGTGTTTCGATCGCAGCCGAGATCGGAAATACTATATATGAAGTGCTGTGTTTTTAAACATTTGATGTAAGTGCATTTCTTTTATTAAATTCAAGTTATTTAAATGCTACACTATGGAGTCCTCCCTTTTCTCCTCCTAAAACATTCTTTGTTGAGACCTCTTGGAATCCTGAGGATTGATTAGGTGGAGTGCGGAGAGCCCTGGGAGCGCTATCACTGCAGGAGATCTGGAGCAGAGCGGAGTGGATCGCCCAGTGCAGACCTGTCATTAAGGCTCATTAAGGCTTTTACATAAGGTGAGAGGCTCGGGAAACGACTTCTTCATGGGGATCGGCTGCCTGAGTCACTGATCTGATTGGATGAATTTAAACTCACATTGAAAGGAGAGTGTGGCAATTAGATTTCACAACTGGATTTGCATTGTTTTTGCACATACTATTGGATGCTTTTATACTTTTCTGAAGAACTGCATCTATCACTTGATTGGACCTTTTTTTTTTTGATTTATTTATTACTTCCTATTATTGCTGATTTTTTGCACATTTATTAACCGCTTCCCGACCGCTTCACGCAGATATACTGCGGCAGAATGGCACGGGCAGGCAAAATAACGTACCTGTACGTGGTCCTTTAATTGCCTGCCCGTGGGTCGCGCGCACGCCGCCAGCGGCGCGCTCGCGACCCGGTCGGGAGCTCCGTGACCCCGGCCGCAGGACCAGCAGACCCGATCGCCGCTGGTGTCCCGCGATCGGGTCACGGAGCTAAAGAACGGGGAGAGGTCTGTGTAAACAAACCTCTCCCCGCGCTTCCTACTCTGCCTGTCATTGATCGTCTGTTCCCTGTCATCAGGAAAGCCGATCAATGACGTGAGACATCAGCCCCGCCCCCTAATGTAAAAAAACACACACGTCACAGCCCATAACCCCTCCCCTCCCCCTAGTGGTTAACTCTTTCACTACCACTGTCATTTATACAGGAATAAATGCATTTAAATAGCATTGATCGCTGTATAAATGACAATGGTCCCAAAAATGTGTCAAAAATGTCCGATGTGTCCGCCATAATGTCGCAGTTACAATAAAAATCGCTGATCGCCGCCATTACTAGTTAAAAAAAAAATATTAATAAAAATGCTATAAAACTATCCCCTATTTTGTAAACGCTATAACTTTTGCGCAAACCAATCATTAATCGCTTATTGCAATTTTTTTTACAAAAAATATGTAGAAGAATCCGTATCGGCCTAAACTGAGGAAAAAAAAAATGTTTTTTTTATATATTTTTGGGGATATTTATTATAGCAAAAAATATTGCATTTTTTTCAAAATTGTCGCTCTATTTTTGTTTATAGCGCAAAAAATAAAAACCGCAGGGGCGATCAAATACCACCAAAAGAAAACTCTATTTGTGGGAAAAAAAGGACGCCAATTTTGTTTGGGAGCCACGTCGCACGACCGCGCAATTGTCAGTTAAATCGACGCAGTGCCGAATCGCAAAAAGGGGCCTGGTCCTTTGGCTGCCAATTGGTTCGGGGCTGAAAGTGGTTAATTGTTGCACATCCCCCACTGTTTTTCTATACTCATTTATTGATTTGATTTAATTCATTAATTTGGCTATCTTTATCACATAGTTTTAAATATATATTTTTTGAGTTTTTCCCTATTTATACACAGCTTTGGCTTTTTTGGCTTTTTATCATACAGATTTTTACATTTATATTTGCACATTGTTAGTCTTATACTTTTCTGGTAAATATTTTTCTTAGGTCTTTGCTAATTTTGCACTTTTGTCACCACTAGCACTATATTGCGATTTTTGCACATATTCGACATGTGCACAATAGAAAAATTTGTTTCGTTTCGTTTTGTTTCTGTTCGTTTCCGATGATTCGTAACGATTCGTAATTTCGTAAGTCGTCGGTGTTCGTATTCGGACTCGTTCGTATTTTCGTAAGAGTTATTTTTTCGTTGATTCGTTTTTCCGTTAGTCTAATTTTCGTTTATTCGAAAGTCGTATTTTCGTATTTTGGTTATATTTTGTATTCAGACGCATTCGTATTTTCGTAGATTTAGTTACATTCGTACTTTCGTAAGATTGATTTATTCGTATTTTCGTAACATTGTTTTCGTAGATTCGTAATCGGAGCATAATTCATAATTTTATGTAATGTGTGTGCTATTATTACATGTTTAAGAAACAAAGAATTTCTCTCTCGCAAGTCAGAACTTAACTCAAAAATCCACCAAAACACAGAGCCTCCGACCCAACTACGTTTATCAACTAACAAAAAAAAAGTAACAAATTTACGAATCCATTCGAAGCACGTTAAGCAGCGCCATTGTAAGAGACACGGAAAATTACGAATCAACAAACAAAAAAAAAAAAGTTACGAATGTACAAATTTTTTCGTTCATTTTGATTTTCGTTATTTTTGAATCTTTGTTCGGTATTTTCGTTGTTTGTTTTCGTTTTTCGGATTTTCATTCATTCGTAGTTTCGTTGTTTCTAATTTAATTATTTCGTATTTTCGTTGTTTTTTCATATTCGTTCGTTTTGATTATTCGTTAGAATTTTTACTAAATCATTCGTTCATTCCTACGATACGAATGAACGAATATAACGAATTTGAACGGAAAACGAATTCGTAACTAAACAAATTGCACATGTCTAGCACATATTATTTGCACCACTAGTACACATAAATGTGACTATTATGTATATAATTCATTAGTTATTTATCATCAAATGTTTAAAAACACAGCACTTCATATATAGTATTTCCGATCTCGGCTGCGATCGAAACACAGAGGACGCCACCCGACTCTCTTTCCCTGACGCGTTGCGTCACTGCCAACGTGACTTTTTCAAAGGCAACCCCTTCGAAAAATCGCACTTTATTGCGATTTTTGCACATATTATTTGCACCACTAGTACACATAAATGTGACTATTATGTATATAATTCATTAGTTATTTATCTTTAAGAATTTTGATTGATTTCTACCTTGTTAGTGAATGGGGTCCTGTGCATTTGGGTTTTTCTCTCTCTGATGTTGCCCGCTATGCCCAATTCATTGATACTTATTCATTATTGATACCTCATCAGCTTCACCTTATTTGGTCATTTGGAATAAGGATTAAGCAATTGGTTTTTACTTGTCTGATGACCCTCGGATTGGATGCTCACGGATTGTTGTAGCACTGATTGTATTGATCATTGGCGATACAATATTGATGAGATACTAACTGTGAAGGACGCTTTCTATTCCTTTGGATTTATGTTCTGTGTTACTTCCAAAGGTTGATTTTACTTTGTAGCTTGATTTGATCCTCAAGCGCCACAAATTATTCGGGGAGTGAGACATTGTTGCACGGAAGAACTTTCACCTTAATATTGGTTGTCTTTTATTCCTATTTTAGCGAGTGATTTTACCTATTTTTAGTTCAATTTAGCGCCGCAGTTCTTTACCATTTTTATATTCTTGTTGAGTGTGTGAGACTCTCTTCTGATGGCAGCTTCAGTTACTGTTTATCTAATTATTGTTATACATTTTTTGGTTTGCGCATCAGTAACCCCCCGTTTTACAATATGTTAGTTTGCCATTACTGAGCTCGTCCTTTGGAAATACTCATCACCTGGCTGGTATGATGATCCGAAGGCTTTGGTAATTTATGAGTCACTGATAACTAGGCTTTCTTCTGCTGTGGGGAATCCTTGTTCCAGGTCAGTGACTTGGAAAGTATTTAGGTCGGGGATAGCCAGGCAATTGGAATTTTCAGGAGGAGGCCAGCAATGGCAGCCTCCTTATTTCTATCAGTACTGATTTTCTTTTAACCCCCTCAAACAGTGTCCGGCCACAGCTGTAATTATATAACATAGCATCACACATGGGGGACATTTATAAAAGTTCATGAATTATAATCTACTACAACAAAACAATAGTGTGCAGCTGTGTCCCCAACCCATCCAATGTGGTCCTATCCAATCCAATGTGGCCCTATCCCATCCAATGTGGTCCTATCCCATCCAATGTGGCCCTATCCCATCCAATGTGGTCCTATCCCATCCAATGTGACCCTATACCATCCAATGTGGTCCTATCCCATCCAATGTGGTCCTATCCTATCCAATGTGGCCCTATCCCATCCAATGTGGCCCTATCCCATCCAATGTGGTCCTATCCAATCCAATGTGGCCCTATCCCATCTAATGTGGTCCTATCCCATCCAATGTGACCCTATACCATCCAAATGTGACCCCATCTTATCCAATGTGGTTCCATGCTATCCAATGTGGTCCCATCCCATCCCATGCAGACCCATCCTATTCAATGTGGTCCCATCCCATCAAATGAGTCCCCATCCCATCCAATGTGGCCACATCCTATCCGATGTGGTCCCATCCTAGCCATTGTGGCCCCATCCCATCCAATCTGGTCCTATCCCATCCAATGTGGTCCCATCCTATCCAATGTGGTTCCACCCTATCCAAATGGCCCATCCTATCCAGTGTGGCCCCATCTCATCCAATGTGGTCCCATCATATCCAATGTGTCCCCATCCCATCCAATGTGTTCCCATCCCATCCAGTGTGTTCCCGTCCTATCCAATGTGGCCCATCCTATTCATTGTGGCCTCATCCCATTCAATGAGGTCCTATCCCATTCAATGTCCTATCCAATGTGTTCCCATCCCATCCAATGTGTTACCATCCCATCCAATGTGGTCCCATCCCATCCAATGTGGTCCTATCCTATCCAATGTTGTCCCATCCTATCCAATCCAATGTGGCCCATCCTATCCAATGTGGTCCCATCCTATCCATTGTGGCCCCGTCCCATTCAATGAGGTCCTATCCTATCCAGTGTGGCCCCATCTCATCCAATGTGGTCCCATTCCATCCTATGTGTCCCCATCCCATTCCAATGCGTTCCCATCCCATCCAATGTGGCCCCATCCTAGCCAATGTGGCCACATCCTATCCAATGTGGTCTCATTCTATCCATTGTGGTCCCATCCCATTCCATGGGCCCCATCCCATTCCATAGGTTCCATCCCATCCAATATGCCCCAATCCTATCCAATGTGGCCACATCCTACCCTATCCCATCCAATGTGGCCCCATCCTATCCAATGTGGTCCCATTCCATCCAATGTGGTCCCATTCCATCCAGTGTGGTTCCATCCTATCCAATGTGGTGTGAAGAAGAAGAAGATCACTATATAAAAGAAGATCACCTCATCCCAATGAGTAACATTAACGGTTTCAGAATCTCCTAAGCTCCGTCTCCTCCTGCTGATTTTTGCGTGATTTTCGTGGTCGTGGTCATGATCGTGGTCGTGTTCGTGGTCGTGTTCATGATCGTGTTCGTGGACGTGTTCATGATTGTGGTCATGTTCATGATCGTGGTCATGGTCGTGGTCATCTTGGCTCAACAGCTTCAGCGTAGTCATTAAAGAGCGAAGTGCTGAAAAAAAATGATACCTGTATGAGCATTTAAATAGGACTTCTGCCCATTTCCCCTAAATTTTATCTCTAGCTTTTATTTAACCCTTTCACTGCCAGAGCTGTTTTTGCATTTGTTTTTTTACACACATAATTAAAAAAAATTTTTAGCTCAGAAGATTAGTAAAACCCCCTAAACGGTTTATATTTTCTGGAAGCAGAGACCATAGAGAATAAAATGGTAGCAGTTCCAAAATGCTTATGATATTAGTGCATTGGTTTATCAAACACAATTTTTCAGTAAAAAATACACGAACACTGGTGCATACAAACGCAAAATATATTGGCCAATTTTTTTTAAAGGGTTACATCGAATATAGATACCCAACGCATCAAGCCTTAAAATTGTGTGTGCCCGTGAAACAATGACGAACTGCAGTACCCCAAATTGTCTATAGGCAACACTTCAACAGCCCTTACACACCATCAGCTAACCGGGATTAATGGCCAATGGAACATATTGCCACTACAGCAGCACAAAGGAGTTAAATCATCAATATAGGAACAAGGTTAAGGGGCTACCAATTAAGAGGGGGGGAGGGTTATAAAGCATAACACTGGGGGTTATAATTGCATAAACTGGCACCAATGCTGGGGGTTATAATTGCAGAGACTGGGACCAATGTTGGGGGCTATAATTGCATTATTGTGGAAATTGGCACCAATGTTGGACGGTTATAATTGCATAAACTGGTACCAATGCGGGGAGTTATAAATGCAGAAACTGGTACCAATGCTGGGGGTTATTACTGCAGAGACTGGCACCAATGTTGGGGTTATTACTGCATTATTGTGGAAACTGGCACCAATGCTGGGGGTTATAATTGTAGAAACTGGTACCAATGCAGGGGGTTATTATTGCAATATTGTGGAAACTGGCACCAATGCAGGGGGTTATTACTGCAGAGACTGGCACCAATGCTGGGGGTTATAATTGCAGAAATGGGCACCAATGCTGGGGGTTATAATTGCAGAAACTGGCACCAATGCTGAGGGTTATAATTGCAGAAACTGTTACCCATGCTGGGGGTTATAATTGCAGAAACTGGTACCAATTCTGGGGGTTATTACTGCAGAGACTGGCACCAATGTTCGGCTTATTACTGAATATTGTGGAAACTGGCACCAATGCTGGGGGTTATAATTGCAGAAACTTGCACCAATGCTGGGGGTTATAATTGCAGAAACTGGCACCAATGCTGGGGTTATTATTGCAATATGGAAACTGGCACCAATGCTGGGGGTTATAATTGCTGAAACTGGTACCAATTCTGGGGGTTTATTGCTGAGAGACTGGTACCAATGTTCGGTTATATTGCTGAAATGGGTATGCTGTGGTTAAATTGCTGGCACCAATGCTGGGGGTTATAATTGCAGAAACTGTTACCCATTCTGGGGGTTATAATTGCAGAAACTGGTACCAATTCTGGGGGTTATTACTGCAGAGACTGGCACCAATGTTCGGCTTATTACTGAATATTGTGGAAACTGGCACCAATGCTGGGGGTTATAATTGCAGAAACTTGCACCAATGCTGGGGGTTATAATTGCAGAAACTGGCACCAATGCTGGGGGTTATAATTGTAGAAACTGGTACCGATGCAGGGGGTTATTACTGCAGAGACTGGCACCAATGTTGGGGTTATTATTGCAATATTGTGGAAACTGGCACCAATGCTGGGGGTTATAATTTCAGAAATGGGTACCAATGCTGGGGGTTATAATTGCAGAAATGGGCACCAATGCTGGGGGTTATAATTGCAGAAACTGGCACCAATGCTGAGGGTTATAATTGCAAAAACTGGCACCAATTCTGGGGGTTATTACTGCAGAGACCGGCACTACATTTTGGGGGTTGTTATTGCGTAGACTGGCTCAAATACTGGGGGTGACAATCAATGCAGCAGTGTGCCCATGGGTAAAAAATACTGCAGGATGGACATTTCAAGCATATTAACACCCACACAAGTAGAACAGGCTTACAAGATAACTTTGGGGGCACTGGAAATATGAATCTAGCAACCGATGGAGGTCGCTGCCAGCATACGTCGTCAGGGTGTTGTCTTTCAAATAGAATAGTATTTATATAATATTTTTTTAGCCAAATGTATTCTTCCTCTTCTAAACAGAGGAGGTCGGTGAGGGCAGTGTCACACAAACAATAAAGTGTAGTACATATATGATACTGCAATGCAGAGGTGGGGGACTCGAGTCGCATGACTTGACTCGAGTCAGACTCGAGTCGGCTATTTGAGGACTTGCGACTTGCTTGACAAAATTAAACAAATGACTCGACTTGACTTTGACTTGACACTAATGACTTGTGACTTGACTTTGACTTGGGCCCTATGACTTGGCAAGTCATTACTACCACTAACCATTGCAGTGTAAAAGCCGCGCCTCCTTGTCTGTGATAGGCGGAACCGCGCCTCCTTGTCTGTGATAGGCGGAACACTCAATTTCACAGCAGGCAGTGTTCCGCCTATCACGGACATCCTCTCATCCTCGTCTGTGTTATGAGGATGAGCGGATAGCCATGATAGGCGGAACACTGAATGCTGGGAAATAAATTGAGTGTTCCGCCTATCACAGACGATGAAGAGGCGCGATTTTGCAATACTGGGGTCTGGAAAGCGAAAGTGGACACGTGGAATGGCCGCCGGGACGCTGATGGGACGCCGCCGACCAGGTACACCAGCGCTGACAGTATACGGTCGGTGTTGTGCGAATTATTCATTTTATTTTTTTACAGCATTAAGTCCAAGGGGTCTGACTCATATAAAAAATAACATTGGCACTAATGAACTGACAATCGTAGGAAAGAAATACACATATTGGAGACAATAGGGGCCATTGTGAATAATTGCCCCTATTGTCTCCAATATGACTATTTCCTATGATTGTCAGTTCATTCATTGATTTACATTGATCCTATGTGAGGTCCTAATGTTTAGTAGTACTATATTTATGACCAGTTGCTGTAGGTGTGCAATTTGCTTATAACCAGCTATGGGGTTGTGCAATTAATGAGTTGGAAGCTGTCCGATAGATCAGTTTAAGTTTATATGGAGGTGCGCAATTATTAACCAGTTTATAACAAGCTGTGGGGGCATGCAATTAATTTGCTTATAATAATAAGCTATGGGGGTGTGCAATTCATTTATAACCAGATATAGGGTTGTGCAAATATTAATTTTGACTTGGGAGGTATGCAATTGATCAGTTTAAAACCAGCTATGGGGTGTGTGCAATTAATCAGACAGTTTGACTTGGGAGGTGTGCAATGGATCCACTGGTTATTATTAACTGGCATTGCACAGCCCCATAGCTTGTTATAAACTATTCAATTGCACACCTCCCAGGTCAAACTGATCAATTGCACACCCCCATAGCGGATTATAAATTGATCAATTGCACACCCCCATAGCGGATTATAAAAAATTGGTCCATTGCACACCCCCATACTTGGTTATACACGGATCCATTGCACACCTCCCAACTGATTAATTGCACACACCCCATAGCTGGTTTTAAACTGATCACGAGGACCCCTGGCCCATTCTTAAAACAGCAGTGGTAAACTGGCCACCCTTGCCCTATTTAAATGGCAGCTTCTCAGAACGGCCCATTGTGCTTCCATTCCCACCAGTCTTTTTTTTGCCGGCCTGTGCCACCCCTTTGTCTGCCCAGCTGCTTTGCCATTACTGATCAGCAGCAGCTGGGGGAACAATGACAGTGGCAGGGTCCGGTGTGCCCCCCTCCAGAGAGTCACAGACAGCCGGGGCAAAACTGGCACAGGAGACTGAAGTATTTGCCCGTCTGACTGCAGGCGTGATCTGCATGCCAGGCAGGGCTCGGTGAGAGAGTAGCTGGCAGAGGCTGGTGCTGAGAGTGTACTATAAGAACGGTAATGTATAGCAAACCCTAGACAACCAAATGGTGGGCAGTAATGTATAGCAACCCCTAGCAACTGAATGGTGAGTTCATTAATAATTGAACATGTTACTTGTTTGTTGCCTAAATACTAAAATTTACACTTACAACTGTATTTTTTTTTTTAATTTTTGGAAATGCCAGTAAAAACTTGCCTGTGCCAGCCCAGTACATTTTGGGTGTCACGTGTGGCTGTTCTGCCACAGAGGAAGAGAGAGATCTTGTGTCTAAGCTGAAACGCAGATCTCTCTTTTCTTCTAACACATCCATCCCTGCCACAGTTAGAAAGCACTCCCTAGGAGCATACCTAACCCCTTGATCACCCCTAGTGTTAATCCCTCCCCTGCCAGTGTCATTTATACAGTAACAGTGCATTTTCTTTAGCACTAGTCACTGTATTGGATTGGTGTCACTGGTGCCAATAAATAGTTTTGTAAGTAAGCAACACCTTATTTTCTGGCAGTGCCCCTCCCGACACAGTATACTCTGGATCCGCCCCTGAGAGACCAACGCACAAGACAGCTATAATGGAGGGAGCGATTCCAAAAATAATTAAATTTGGATTTAAGGATTATGTTTTAGATGTTGGCGAAAAGAAGAGAACGGCGATGTGCAAGGTCTGCAGCTCAAAAATAAGAGACACGTCAACCACAACATCCAACTTCATCCGTCACTACAAAACCCACAAAGAAAGGTAGGTACAGTAACGTGTATGGGTGGGAGCAGAGTGTATTGTTGTTAAAATCAATAAATCACATAGCTAACTTTATTTTCCATCTCTCTTCTGTTTACTCTATAGATATGAAGAGTACATCCATACCAAAGGGACTTTTGATGCTAGCCAGCCTCAAATCTCACAATTCATCGCACAGGGGACTGTGCAGCTATACCACTGCAACCACCAGCAGCAGAAGGCAATTACAAACTCAATCCTGTCAGACCTCATTATAAACTGCAACATGCCACTATCCATCATTGAACATCAAAGCTTTCGTCGCTTTTTGTCAATAGTAGACAACAAGTACTCTCCAGTAAGTAGAAGAACAATTACTGGCAAGCTTGACAATCTGGTGGCAGATAGGCAAATTAAGCTGAAAAATGAACTCGCAGCAGTAGATCATCTGTCAGTGACTGTTGATATATGGTCAGACCGCAGGATGAGAGGCTTTCTTGGAGTCACAGTGCACTGGATCAACATTGAGGAAGACCGTGTTCAGTTGAAATCACAGTTGCTTGCGTGCAACCGCTTCAAAGGTCCCCATACAGGGGAAAGAATTTGTGAGGAATTTGAGCGTGTATGTGAAGAGTACAAGATTAAAAAAAAGGTAGACCACATCATCTGTGACAACGCTGCAAACATGAAAAAAGCATTCACTACATGTTTTCCAGGACAGGGAGAAGAAGACGATGACCTTGATGATTCGGACATTTGGAATGACTTGTCAATGGAAGAACAGGAGATGCTTGACAATTATTTGAGTGCAAAAACCCAGACTAGACTTCAATGTTTTGCACACACGCTTCAATTGGTAATAGGTGATGGACTTAAGGAGACTAAATTAGTCAATGCAGCTCTCGCCAAAGCTTCCAGGTTGAGCTCCTTGTTACATACAAGCACCTCTTTCAAGGAAAAATTTGAAGAGGAGTTTGGACAGCGTGGAATCCCTGCCGCTGTTACCACACGCTGGAATTCCACACTGAGGCAATTGAAATCAGTGGTCAGCTGTGACCAGGTGAAACTGACTAGAATTCTTGAAGATGGGGGACACAGAGAGACTGTATTCACAGCTAGAGAGTGGAATCAGATTAAGGAACTCGTGGATGTCCTTCAACCTTTTGGAGAAGCCACAGACCTCTCACAGGGAGAAAAAATTGTGACAATAAGTGCTGTTGTACCCTGTATCCTTTCTCTGAATCACCACTTGGAAAATCATAAAGAGAGCGTGCGCTACCTTGGTGGCTTGATCCGTAGCCTGCAAGAATCACTCAAAAGACGATTCGGAGGGATCTTTGTCAATGTGAGGATGGCAGATGAACACAATGATGTAGCAACCTTACCCTTCTCTGACCCTCTATACCTAAAAGCTGTTCTGCTGGATCCTTCATTTGGCACCATGTGGTTGACCCATGATGTTTTGGCTCCCGAAAATATCAAGGAGGCTGTGTCTGCGATGATAAAAAGTATGTTATGTTTTTGTAATAATCCAATGTAATGCCAGATTGTAGGCTATAGAAGAATGTCAGTATGTTGATATACTCTACTCAGAGGTCTTCAACCCTCTCCTCAGGGATCCCCAGACAGGCCGTGTTTTTGTTTTCACCCTAAAATAACACACCTGTTTCAATTAGTCAACTACTACACATTAAGCCTTTGATTAATCAAATCAGGTGTGTTATTTCATGAGGAAAAACTAAAATATGGCCTGTTTGGGGGACCCCAAGGAGAGGGTTGAAGACCTATGCACTAGATTGTCATGATCTGGTTGCTTTTGATATTTCAGTTGTGTTGTGACCATTTATGCTTGTGTTCTTCAGACTTGATTCTCAAAGAAGAGGACTGCAAGCCCACCCCACCAACCACCGATGAAGACGAGCAAATGCCAGTGGCAGAGCCAGAGAGTCAGTCTGGGCTGTTCTCAGCATACCACAAAAAACAAAAGAAAGATTCATGTTCTACTCCCCAAATTCAGCTGAACCAGTATTTAGACATTTGTGATGGACAGAGTTGCCTTCAGTTTTGGGCCATGAACAGGCACATGTTCCCCTCTTTGTTCAGGGTAGCGGTAAGAGTTATGTCAGTCCCTGCATCAAGCGCACCTGTTGAACGTGTGTTCAGCCATGGTGGGGTGATAATGCGACCCCATCGCTCACAACTGAGCGAGAAAGTACTATCAAATTTAATTTTTTGCAAATGCAATGCATTGTAACTTTAGCTGCCCATGCACCTATAGATTATCTGCAGATGTTCTATGGTTAGATGGAAAAAGTGGGAGATTCCTCCATCCACACAGTTTAGCGAACATAGAGAAATCTGTTGCCCTTTTTCCATCTAACCATAGAAAATCTGCAGATAATCTATAGGTGTATGGCCAGCTTTACAATGCATTGCATTTGCAAAAAATTTCACAAACAGCAAAAAAAACTATTTGTAAGTGGCTCATCACCATTCAAGTGTCTAGATATACTTTATTATTTTGAAGTTTAATGTTGAAAATATTATTTTTAAAATAAAACCTTTCCTGAACAACACTGACTTTTAACTCATTTAAAGGTGGTAAATCAGTATTTTGACTTGATTTGTGACTTGACCAAAACAAATGACTCGACTTGACTTGCTTGCTTTTCGCCACAGTAACTTGGGACTTGCTTATGACTTGAAGGTTACGACTTGAGACTTGCTTATGACTTGCACATGTGTGACTTACTCCCATGTCTGCTGCAATGTACTATAATCGCAAGGCTGTTGGAGTGTTGGAAGTAAACACTTCCTGGTCCTGGTGACCCACACTCTATACTTCTTTTGTTGGGGACATTTCCTTAAGTTCTTTTCACACAGCAACAATGTGATGCCGAGGTTTGCGTTGCAACCAACTGCACTGGAAAAAAGAATGCATAGAGTATTATTTTCTTGCTATAAAAAAACATCAAGTCATTCGTAATAAACACGGGAAGGGGGAGGGAGGACGCAGTTTGCCATTTTTGCCTTGGGCTCTGCATGACCTTGTTCCGGCACTGTTGAGGATAATAAATTCTTGTCTTTGACGTACTTGAAGGTTTTACAATGACCACAACTATGTGATCCCTTGGAAGGGTTTGGTGGTCAATTCTTCTCACTCTCAGTAATTTTCCTTTTGTTTTCAAAATGACTATGCATGTAAATGTATTGCTCTTCCACAGGTAATACTCAGATATTCCATTAGTACTGTTTTCAGATCCATATCTTGTAATAATGTTGGCCAGTATATGATGAAAATGGGATTTATGTAATTTTTTTATATCCTTCTGTGTCATGACAGCATCAGAAGACAACATGCCTCCATGCACAGAACAAAGGCAATTTCCAGCCGATTGAATAATTCTGAATAAATATGCTAATTTAAATAAATGCACCCTGTGTGCCCATACACGCATGTAGGTGCATGAACACGTAACCCCAATCTTGGAGGTAGATGGCCTATTCAAGTGACAGAACTGAGTCCAGGTAGTTGTTACCCTGCAACCTGAACCCTGAGATCCATGTCCCGTTGCACTGCCTACCTGATAATGACCTTGGCTAGTTCCTGAGCATGGCTTGTCTCTGCCAATTCTTCATTTGACATCGTAATGATCCTGAGCATGGCTTGTCTCTGCCAATTCTTTGTTTGACATCATAAAGATCCTGATATATATTTGGGAGATTTAGATATGGGACTTTTAAAGCGCAAATACAGAAATTAATATAAAAAGTATAAATTTATTTGGACAAATTGACAAAACATATAAATAATTATTATCACAACATATTTAAAAGAAATACATCACTAAATGCATATTGAAGTTTGCAATGTCGATAAGTCTCTACATGTTTCGCCTTAAGTAAGGCTTCTTCAGGAGAACTGCTAGTATGGAAAAATGCTACGATCACTGTGCAATCAGGAGAATTAACTTGCAATCCACAAACAGTTCAGTATAGAAGGGTTCAATATTGATGCAACCACAGAGAGGGATAATTTATCCAAGATGTTCACATCTTAGAATCCATCAAGAATCTTAATAGAAAAGGCGAGATCCCAAAGAAAAAGGAAAACCACCAGATCCGTCCCTTACAACAGAACTTTCAGCAATATATAATTGCGGGGGACCCCTGCAAAAAAGTTTGCTTTTCCGGATTAGTTCTTCCAAGAAAGATCATCCAAAGGAAATGGTAAACTGAAGGTGTAGATACCCAAAATTCCCCTCTGCTGGAAGTCAGATTGAGGGAAAACCGGCTGATCCACTGGGGTTTTCTCTCAATCTGACTTCCAGGGGAGGTCAATTTTGGGTATCTACACCTTCAGTTTACCATTTCCTTTGGATGATCTTTCTTGGAAGAACTAATCCGGAAAAGCAAACTTTTTTGGAGGGGTCCCCCGCAATTATATATTGCTGAAAGTTCTGTTGTAAGGGACGGATCTGGTGGTTTTCCTTTTTCTTTGGGATCTCGCCTTTTCTATTAAGATTCTTGATGGATTCTAAGATGTGAACATCTTGGATAAATTATCCCTCTCTGTGGTTGCATCAATATTGAACCCTTCTATACCCAACTGTTTGTGGATTGCAAGTTAATTCTCCTGATTGCACAGTGATCGTAGCATTTTTCCATACTAGCAGTTCTCCTGAAGAAGCCTTACTTAAGGCGAAACATGTAGAGACTTATCGACATTCCAAACTTCAATATGCATTTAGTGATGTATTTCTTTTAAATATGTTATGATAATAATTATTTATATGTTTTGTCAATTTGTCCAAATAAATTTATACTTTTTATATTAATTTCTGTATTTGCGCTTTAAAAGTCCCATATCTAAATCTCCCAAATATATATCTTATTCTAAGGGATGTGGCGCTAAAAATGTGGTTTCAGTATTCTTGCTCTTTTTCAAATATTCTCTCCTTTGTGATGTATCATAAAGATCCTGACCATGGCTTGTCTCTGCTGGTTCCCAGTTTGATTTGGTTTGACCCCGGCTTGCTACCTGTCTGCTATTCTGCTGATCTTGGCTAATTTCTGACCCCAATATGTCCAATTTGCACATTCCTGGTTTCACCTCAGCTAGATCTTAACCACGGCTTGTCTCTACTTATTCCTAGTTTGACCTCGGCTAGTTCTTGACCACAGCTCGTTTCTGCATATTCCCAGTTTGACCTTGGCTAGTTCCTGACCCTGGTATTTCTATGTTAATTCTCATGTTGCCTTCAACCGTTTCCTGACCCCGGCTTGTCTCTCCTAATTCCTTGTTTCACCTCAGCTAGTTCTGTACCCTGCCTTGTCTCTACTCAATCCTAGTTTGACCTTGGCTAGTTCCTGGCCCTGCCTTGTCTCTGCTGATTCTCAGTTTGACCTTGGCTAGTTCCTGACCACAGCTCGTCTCTGCTGATTCACAGTTTTACCTCGGCTACTTCCTGACCATGACTCATCTATGCTGATTCCCATTTCCACCTCGGCTAGTTCCTGACCACAGCTCGTCTCTGCCGATTCCCAGTTCCACCTCGGCTAGTTCCTGACCACAGCTCATCTCTGCTGATTCCCAGTTTCACCTCGGCTACTTCCTGACCATGACTCATCTCTGCTGATTCCCAGTTCCACCTCGGCTAGTTCCTGACCACAGCTTGTCTCTACTGATTCCCATTTTCACCTAGGCTAGTTCCTGACCATGACTCATCTCTGCTGATTCCCAGTTTCACTTTGGCTAGTTCCTGACCATGACTCATCAGTGCTGATTCCCAGTTCAACCTCGGCTAGTTCCTGACCACAGCTCATCTCTGCTGATTCCCATTTTCACCTCGGCTAGTTCCTGACCACAGCTCATCTCTGCTGATTCCCAGTTTGACCTCAGCTAGTTCCTGACCCTGGCTTTTCTATGTTAATTCCCATGTTACACTTTTCCCCATCTCCAAGCACTTGACCGCTTGCCTGGAACATATTCGTTCACAACCCCCGCCCCCATGCATTCCTCGTGGGACACTGCTGTTCGGCAGGCTTGGAGACAGAAAAATGCACCATTTTTTAAAGCATCCATCTCCTTGCTAGCTGCGTTGTTGGACAGCCATGGAGGGAGAAGAGGCGCCCTGTCTGACCTCATAGCTAGCCTTATGCCGCGTACACACGAAGGGACTTTTTTCTGCCGGACCTAGTCCGGCGGACAATACGCCGGACTTTCCAGCTGGCTTCGGCGGACTAAAAAGCGAACGGACTTGACCACACACGATCATGCTAAAAGTCCGGCGGTTCACGCGATGACGTACAGCACGTACGACGGGACTAGAAAACTAAAAATACTAGAAAAATACTTGCTACTGAGCATGCGTCCTTTTTGGTCCGCCGGACCATACTACAGACGGCCGTATTGTCCGCCGGACTGCCAAGTCCAGCGGATAATTTTAAAACAAAACTTAAAACTTTAGTCCGCCGGATTTTTTGGAAAAAAGTCAGTCGAAGGCCCACACACGAGGGATTATCCGGTGGACTTAGTCCAGCGGACAATCCCGCGGGATAATCCCTTCGTGTGTACGCGGCATTAGACGTCACGCAGGAAGATGGGCCAAAGTACTACAAGTTCCTTATCCCAGAGCAGAACACATTAATAAAAATTCTTCTTTAAGGTAATTGGAGGAGGAAGATCAAGGTGGGGTGGAACGTGACGGGGACAGTAAGTTATGAGATTATTTATATAAGAGCAGATAGAAAGTACTGCGTTGTATTAGGGGATTTTCCTATATAGTAGATATTTGCACGATAAAGACACACAGCAAGAAAAAATGTCTGCCATGTGCTGGCAGGAGAAGCGTGGTCAATGACATCCTCAGGTACCTCCTGTGATATCATTACAAAACCTTTCACCACATCTGGTTATACCACAAAATCTTCTACTATCTTCTACTACGATTACATGAATGTTCAGAGATGTTACCAAGACCATCATGGTGGTTTGGTTGGATCCCACCGCCAGAACATTGGCTGGGCAGACCTGCCGAGCCATAATATTGGAGGTATCACAAAGTCTCCTGTAGATTCTTCTGGAGGTTCTGGTCCATCAGGTGAGTCATGTTATTCTGAGCAGTCTTACCTTCCAGGCTGAGGGTCTTGTTTTGCTTGTAGATGTACTGTAGAAAGTATTCCCGGGGAGGCAGAAGCGTTACACAGGTCCCCTCTAGAACCGTGCTGAGGACAGCCTCCGTGATTTCTGTGGTCACATGATTGGGGTCAGAGGTCATGTTCAGGATGTCACGAGCATTAAGGCAGGATTCAGGCTGAAAAGACAATAAAGATTGTGTGAAATGGGGTCAATTTGGTCTGTCAGCTACGTCATCCAATATTTAGATTGTGACATTTTCAGAATGCGACCTGCAGTAACCAATCCCAATTCACCCTTATTCATCCCGGTCAGGGAAACATGAGTTTTGATTGGCCAGTCACTGAATGGACTGGAGTGAACTGGGTGCCACCAGTGGTTTTCTGGTCAGGTGATGACCAGCGACTGTCATGTCAGTCTATACTTCCTATGCCCAGTTTGTGTAGTGGCATAAAGGCCAATGAGGAGGTACCAAAGGCAGTAATCACAACGCCCAATTATAACTCAGTCTACTAGAGCCACATTAAAGGAAGATCAAATGTGATTGGTTACCAGAGGAGAGTGCATGTCTTCCTTTCTCATTAGCAACGGTTGTATCCTTGTGCAGTTGATACCACCATCTGAATCATTTTCACTAAAACATTGATTGAAATGTCCAATGCATCCTCCACCCCCACCCCAGGTCTACTGGTAAACTTGGCCAAACTCCTGCCAATCACCTTTAAGATGCTCCCACCCACCCATGCTCTGACCATTATACACTCCACTTATTGGAGAGTTTCTATAAAATTCCACCCATCTCGCCAATATATATCCTGCACACCTGTAGAGAATAAGACCCTCTCTGTTTTCTCCTAGGGTAGGAGGCCTTACTGTAACGCCGAGCGCTCCGGGTATCTCTTCCACCCCGAACCGCTCACGGCGTCCTCTGCCCTGCAGCGCCTCGGTCAGCTCCCCTGACCGCAGGCGCTGCTTTGTTTCCGGGATGCGATCCACGGTCCGCCCGGGGATCGCATCCCGCTCCTCTCACCTGTCCCCTTCGCCTCCTTTCAGCGTGCGCGCGCCCCCGCGGCTCTGCCTCCAGTTAAAGGGCCAGCGCACAATCAATTGGTGCCTGGCCCAATTACGGTTTTCCCCAAATCCCATAAAAACCCACTTCCCCTTCCTGTCCTCGCCGGATCTTGAGTTGCCTTTAGTGCCCAGTGAAAGCGATGTGTGTTTTGCTCCTACTGTGTATCCAGACCTTTGCTGTTGCCCCCGACTACGAACCTTTGCCACTGGCCTTGACCCTTTGCTACGTTTGACCTTGCCTCTGCCTAATCCTTGTGTACCGCGCCTGTCTCAGCTGTCAGTGGGGTCGAGTTGCTATTGGAAGACACGACCTGGTTGCTACCGCCGCTACAAGTCCATCCCACCTTGCGGCGGGCTCTGGTGAACACCAGTAGCAACATTAGAACCGGTCCTCCAATACAACCCGTGCTATTGCCCCATTGGCATAGGGGATCCACCTCCTGTTCCCCGCCGTACCCGGAACGTGACACTTACCTTGTCCTCAGCCTTATAGTGAGGCTGTATAGATGCCAATATACGTAGGGCCACTTCCTCTGCCCGTCCTTCCATATTTAGGACATTGGTCACCCATGTCCCTTGACTGTGACAGACGTGTTCTGGTTCTGCAACATAATTCAACAATCCTCCAGACACTGCAGAGAATCCCTGAGCATCCAATCTTGATTCCGAGGACCGATTCGCAGCAGAGAAGAGGATTTCTGGTGTCAGACACTGTATGGAGAGACAGGAGAGATTACAATATGAATGTTGAGACCGACCCTCTACTGAGTGGGACAACCTGTACTGAGAGACACTTACACCCTGCACCAAGATAGAGAGAAAGGACCAAATGCATTTCACTATTGGGTATGTTAGTGCTGAGTACTTGGGGGACCATAGCAGGAAGTGGGCCTCATCCTTCAGGGCCACAGGGTCACAAAATGGGCACATTCTGCTCTTCCTGGCCTTGTAGGTCTGCCTGGGTTGCCATAATTTCCAGGACAGTCTGTACAGGCTCAGGATATGTCTTTGGCATACCTCCCAACCATCCCGGATTCGCCAGGACCACCCCGGGATTTCAAGTTAATCCTGGTGTCCAGCAAATCTGGGCTGAATCCTGCAGCAGAGCCCAGTGTGGGATAAAATTCCAGTACTGGACTTCACTTGTCAGTGTGCGCCGTGCTGCACCTGAGACTGGCTTAGTGCCCAGCCAGCACAGCCCCCCCCCCACCTCCCCCGTCTGCTCACCTGCCCCCCAACTCTACAGAATGGAATAAGAGGGGAGGCTAGATCAGCTCCACCTTCTCCCCATGTCTCCATGTCCACCCACAAACCCTGGTGTGCAGCCAATCCTGTGGCTGTGAAGGGGTTGTGTGGGGGCGGGAATTTTAAAGCAGTGCACGGGATGTCACTGCCTGAGCCTCTAGAGAACAGCCAGCCTCGGGTGAGTTAACTCTCTTACTTCCTTCCATGTACCATAGTGATCCTTCCTGCCTTCCATGTGCCAGTGATCCTTCCTGCCTTCCATGTGCCCCATAGTGATCCTTCCTGCCTTCCATGTCCCATAATGATCCTTCCTTCCATGTGCCCCATAGTGATCCTACCTGCCTTCCATGTGCCATAGTGATCCTACCTGCCTTCCATGTGCCATAATGATCCTTCCTTCCATGTGCCCCATAGTGATCCTACCTGCCTTCCCTGTGCCATAGTGATCCTTCCTTCCATGTGCCCCATAGTGATCCTTCCTGCCTTCCATGTCCCATGATGATCCTTCCTTCCATGTGCCATAGTGATCTTTCCTGCCTTCTATGTACTATAGTGATCCTTCCTGCCTTCCATGCACCATAGTGATCCTTGCTGCCTTTCATGTACCATAGTAATCCTTCCTGCCTTCCATGTGCCATAGTGATCCTTTCTGCCTTCCATGTGTCTTGGTGATCCTTCCTGCCTTCCATGTGCCATAGTGATCCTTTCTTCTATGTAACATAGTGATCCTTCCTGCCTTGCATGTGCATGTGCCTTGCATGTGTCATAGTGATCCTTCCTCCCTTCCATGTGCTGTAGTGATCCTTCCTGCCTCCCATGTGCCATAGTGATTCTTCCTGCCTTCCAAATGCCATGGTGATCCTTCCTGCCTTCCATGTGCCATAGTGATCCTTTCTGCCTTCCATGTGTCTTGGTGATCCTTTCTGCCTTCCATGTGTCTTAGTGATCCTTCCTGCCTTCCATGTGCCATGGTGATCCGTCCTGCCTTCCATGTGCCATAATGATCCTTTCTTCTATGTAACATAGTAATCCTTCCTGCCTTGCATGTGCCTTGCATGTTTCATAGTGATCCTTCCTCCCTTCCATGTGCCGTAGTGATCCTTTCTTCTATGTAACATAGTAATCCTTCTTGCCTTGCATGTGCCTTGCATGTGTCATAGTGATCCTTCCTCCCTTCCATGTGCCGTAGTGATCCTTCCTCCCTTCCATGTGCCGTAGTGATCCTTCCTGCCTTCCATGTGCCGTAGTGATCCTTCCTTCCTGCCCTGTATATATCATAGTGATCCCTCCTTCCATTTTCCCACATACCATACTGATCCTTCCTTCCATATAACAGTGATCCTTCCCTCTCTCCAATCTCTTTCCCTAAGGGTTGGTTCCCACTGGAGACTCCAACTTGTGGCAGATCAATCAAATCGTATTGTATGGGTACAAGGAAGCCCTGGTTTTGTTTAACTACAGCCCTTAAGCCCCTCCCACTATCATTTTTGGCTACACCTGCTTTTTGCTGTGTCACGAACTCCCTGAAATGTCCCTCATTCTCAAGTTCAAAAGTTGTGAGGTGTGCTTTGGGGTTTGGTGACATTTCCAGGTACGGGGCCAATCTGTAGTCTCTTTAAATGAATGTCACCCCCCCCCCCCCCCCCCATTTACTGACGTATTTATTTATTTTTGTTACTTTTTATCTAATATTGGGATTACCAGAGGACTGGATGGTTTCTAGGAATTTCTTGTAATATTTAGAGTGAATGGAGCACTTTTAGATCCTAGCTTTGTCATACTGTATATATTTGTCTTTCTTCACATAGGTGTGCGCAGGGCTATCTGTTTTTTGACTTTCTCCTAACTAAACCTAACTGTGGCTGCCCCAAGTTACCTGCACAGGTGAAGTCTCTTTGGGAAAAGTCCATGCATGGCAATGCTCGAACAGAGACAACCACGTTCTTGGGGTCTTCTGGCAAATCGGCGTTCAAGAGCAGACCACAGGTCCCAGCAGGTCTCTAGTTGCATATGTTCCCCAATGCGTTTCTCCCAGCATTCCCCAGAACCCCTTAGGATCCAGACCAATTTTATAGTACACGGGAGGGAGGCTGGACCCCAGTGAAAGCCCCCAAACACACCGGGGGAAAGGTGGCAAAACATTAACCCTTTCCCCCTGACCTGAGCAGCTTGTCGGCTAACTACACAGGGCCGTTTTTAAGGCAGGGCAAAAGGGGCAGCTGCCCTGGGCCCTGTCATTGTTGTGGGGCCCAAAGAAGCTGCCTCCTACTTGCCAACTATCCTGGTTTAAATTCCCTTGAGGTTTTAGTCCCGTGCTATGTCCCGATATCTCATATGTAAATAGCGGTGGCATTCATATGTAAATAGTGGCGGCCGGCAGCATTGATATGTGTATCATGATCCCCTGAGCTCATATCCGCAGTAATCTCTAGCAAGCAATCAACAAGCAGAAATCATGTGCTGTAACTTCTAGCAACTAATCAGTGAGCTTTGACCTCTAGCAACCAGTCAGTGAGCGGTAATGATACACTGTAACCACTGGCAACCAATTGCAATCGCTGCCTGATCTGATTCAGTAAACTGATTTTGAGTCTAGCTGCTATTTATTGTATGTCTCAGAGCAGGTGGAGAGCAAAACTGCATGGGGGGGGGGGGGGGGTGGGCAAGAAAAGTTTTGCCCAGGGTCCAATCAATATTAAAGACGGCCCTGTAACTACATATGCAGTAGTTTACCTGCCTACAGCTGGATAGAGTGCTGATGGGTTGTTGGGAGTGTTGGGTGAACGGGGTGCTGATGGGGTGTTCGGTGGAATGGGGTACTGATGGGTTGTTTGGGGTGTTGGATGGATAGAGTGCTGATGGGTTGTTGGGAGTGTTGGGTGAATGGGGTGCTGATGGGGTGTTTGGTGGAATGGGATGCTGATGGGTTGTTGGGAGTGTTGGGTGAACGGGGTACTGATGGGTTGTTTGGGGTGTTGGATGGATAGAGTGCTGATGGGTTGTTGGATGGATATAGTGCTGATGGGTTGTTGTGAGTGTTGGGTGAATGGGGTGCTGATGGGTTGTTGGGAGTGTTGGGTGAATGGGGTGCTGATGGGGTGTTTGGTGAATGGGGTACTGATGGGTTGTTTGGGGTGTTGGATGGATAGAGTGCTGATGGGTTGTTGTGAGTGTTGGGTGAACGGGGTGCTGATGGGGTGTTTGGTGGAATGGGATGCTGATGGGTTGTTGGGAGTGTTGGGTGAACGGGGTACTGATGGGTTGTTTGGGGTGTTGGATGGATAGAGTGCTGATGGGTTGTTGGGAGTGTTGAGTGAACGGGGTGTTCGGTGGAATGGGGGATGGGTTTTTGGGGTGTTGGATGGATAGAGTGCTGATGGGTTGTTGTGAGTGTTGGGTGAACGGGGTGCTGATGGGGGGTTCGGTGGAATGGGATGCTGATGGGTTGTTGGGAGTGTTGGGTGAACGGGGTGCTGATGGGGTGTTCGGTGGAATGGGGTACTGATGGGTTGTTTGGGGTGTTGGATGGATAGAGTGCTGATGGGTTGTTGTGAGTGTTGGGTGAACGGGGTGCTGATGGGGTGTTCGGTGGAATGGGATGCTGATGGGTTGTTGGGAGTGTTGGGTGAACGGGGTGCTGATGGGGTGTTCGGTGGAATGGGATGCTGATGGGTTGTTGGGAGTGTTGGGTGAACGGGGTGCTGATGGGGTGTTTGGTGGAATGGGATGCTGACGGGTTGTTGGGAGTGTTGGGTGAACGGGGTGCTGATGGGGTGTTCGGTGGAATGGGTTACTGATGGGTTGTTTGGGGTGTTGGATGGATAGAGTGCTGATGGGTTGTTGTGAGTGTTGGGTGAACAGGGTGCTGATGGGGTGTTCGGTGGAATGGGATGCTGATGGGTTGTTGGGAGTGTTGGGTGAACGGGGTGCTGATGGGGTGTTCGGTGGAATGGGATGCTGATGGGTTGTTGGGAGTGTTGGGTGAACGGGGTGCTGATGGGGTGTTCGGTGGAATGGGATGCTGATGGGTTGTTGGGAGTGTTGGGTGAACGGGGTGCTGATGGGGTGTTCGGTGGAATGGGATGCTGATGGGTTGTTGGGAGTGTTGGGTGAACGGGGTGCTGATGGGGTGTTTGGTGGAATGGGATGCTGATGGGTTGTTGGGAGTGTTGGGTGAACGGGGTACTGATGGGTTGTTTGGGGTGTTGGATGGATAGAGTGCTGATGGGTTGTTGGATGTATAGTGCTGATGGGTTGTTGTGAGTGTTGGGTGAATGGGGTGCTGATGGGTTGTTGGGAGTGTTGGGTGAATGGGGTGCTGATGGGGTGTTTGGTGAATGGGGTACTGATGGGTTGTTTGGGGTGTTGGATGGATAGAGTGCTGATGGGTTGTTGTGAGTGTTGGGTGAACGGGGTGCTGATGGGGTGTTTGGTGGAATGGGATGCTGACGGGTTGTTGGGAGTGTTGGGTGAACGGGGTGCTGATGGGTTGTTTGGGGTGTTGGATGGATAGAGTGCTGATGGGTTGTTGGGAGTGTTGAGTGAACGGGGTGTTCGGTGGAATGGGGTACTGATGGGTTGTTTGGGGTGTTGGATGGATAGAGTGCTGATGGGTTGTTGTGAGTGTTGGGTGAACGGGGTGCTGATGGGGTGTTCGGTGGAATGGGATGCTGACGGGTTGTTGGGAGTGTTGGGTGAACGGGGTGCTGATGGGGTGTTCGGTGGAATGGGATGCTGATGGGTTGTTTGGAGTGTTGGGTGAACGGGGTGCTGATGGGGTGTTCGGTGGAATGGGATGCTGACGGGTTGTTGTGAGTGTTGGGTGAACGGGGTGCTGATGGGGTGTTCGGTGGAATGGGATGCTGATGGGTTGTTGGGAGTGTTGGGTGAACGGGGTGCTGATGGGGTGTTCGGTGGAATGGGATGCTGATGGGTTGTTGGGAGTGTTGGGTGAACGGGGTGCTGATGGGGTGTTCGGTGGAATGGGATGCTGACGGGTTGTTGGGAGTGTTGGGTGAACGGGGTGCTGATGGGGTGTTCGGTGGAATGGGATGCTGATGGGTTGTTGGGAGTGTTGGGTGAACGGGGTGCTGATGGGGTGTTCGGTGGAATGGGATGCTGATGGGTTGTTGGGAGTGTTGGGTGAACGGGGTGCTGATGGGGTGTTCGGTGGAATGGGATGCTGATGGGTTGTTGGGAGTGTTGGGTGAACGGGGTGCTGATGGGGTGTTCGGTGGAATGGGATGCTGACGGGTTGTTGGGAGTGTTGGGTGAACGGGGTGCTGATGGGGTGTTCGGTGGAATGGGATGCTGATGGGTTGTTGGGAGTGTTGGGTGAACGGGGTGCTGATGGGGTGTTCGGTGGAATGGGATGCTGATGGGTTGTTGGGAGTGTTGGGTGAACGGGGTGCTGATGGGGTGTTCGGTGGAATGGGATGCTGACGGGTTGTTGGGAGTGTTGGGTGAACGGGGTGCTGATGGGGTGTTCGGTGGAATGGGATGCTGATGGGTTGTTGGGAGTGTTGGGTGAACGGGGTGCTGATGGGGTGTTCGGTGGAATGGGATGCTGACGGGTTGTTGGGAGTGTTGGGTGAACGGGGTGCTGATGGGGTGTTCGGTGGAATGGGATGCTGACGGGTTGTTGGGAGTGTTGGGTGAACGGGGTGCTGATGGGGTGTTCGGTGGAATGGGATGCTGATGGGTTGCTGTGAGTGTTGAGTGAACGGGGTGCTGATGGGGTGTTCAGTGGAATGGGGTACTGATGGGTTGTTGGATGGATAGAGTGCTGATGGGTTGTTGGGTGTGTTGGGTGAACGGGATGCTGATGGGTTGTTGTGAATGCTGTATGGTTGGGTTGTTACAGGGAACATGGTTTTCCCTGGACCTCGTTGCTCTGAATTGGATGTAAATGCGCCCATAATGATGGAGCCGTCTTCTGTACTGCAGGCAGGAATCTGTGCAGCTCAGCCTGACAAGCTGTTGAAGTTGCTCTGTGTATGTTGTAATAATACAAATTAATATTCATTTTCACATCAGACTATAAGCTTGAACTGCACTGAAGCCAGGAATAGAATTTACATAGTTAACAGTTTCTCTACTACAGAGACACACAATTAACAGTTGCTCCAACCAATCATTGATATATAAAGCTCTGGGGGGCCTCCAAAACCTCAGACAGTGCAGTGCACTAAGGAGCAGCTGCCAAGTTGTTTATCTGAGCTGGTATATGAGCAGCTCACCTCTGAGATGGAACATCAGCCATCACACTGACCATCACACTGATCATCACACTGACCATCACACTGACCATCACACTGACCATCACACTGACCATCATACGGACCATCACACTGACCATCACACTGACCATCACACTGACCATCATACGGACCATCATACGGACCATCATACGGACCATCATACGGACCATCATACTGACCATCACACTGGCCATCATACTGACCATCACACTGACCATCACACTGACCATCACACTGACCATCATACGGACCATCATACGGACCATCATACGGACCATCATACGGACCATCACACTGACCATCACACTGGCCATCATACTGACCATCACACTGACCATCATACTGATCATCACACTGACCATCATACTGACCATCACACTGACCATCATACGGACCATCATACGGACCATCATACGGACCATCATACTGACCATCATACTGACCATCACACTGACCATCACACTGACCATCACACTGACCATCATACTGACCATCACACTGACCATCATACGGACCATCATACGGACCATCATACGGACCATCATACTGACCATCATACTGACCATCACACTGACCATCACACTGACCATCACACTGACCATCACACTGACCATCACACTGACCATCACACTGACCATCACACTGACCATCACACTGACCATCACACTGACCATCATACTGACCATCACACTGACCATCACACTGACCATCACACTGACCATCACACTGACCATCACACTGACCATCACACGGACCATCACACTGACCATCACACTGACCATCACACTGACCATCACACTGACCATCACACGGACCATCACACTGACCATCACACTGACCATCATACGGACCATCACACTGACCATCACACTGACCATCACACTGACCATCACACTGACCATCATACTGACCATCACACTGACCATCACACTGACCATCACACTGACCATCACACTGACCATCACACTGACCATCACACTGACCATCACACTGACCATCACACTGACCATCACACTGACCATCACACGGACCATCACACTGACCATCACACTGACCATCACACTGACCATCACACTGACCATCACACGGACCATCACACTGACCATCACACTGACCATCATACGGACCATCACACTGACCATCACACTGACCATCACACTGACCATCACACTGACCATCACACGGACCATCACACTGACCATCACACTGACCATCATACTGACCATCACACTGACCATCACACTGACCATCACACTGACCATCACACTGACCATCACACTGACCATCACACTGACCATCACACTGACCATCACACTGACCATCATACGGACCATCATACGGACCATCATACGGACCATCATACGGACCATCATACTGACCATCACACTGACCATCACACTGGCCATCATACTGACCATCACACTGACCATCATACTGATCATCACACTGACCATCATACTGACCATCACACTGACCATCATACGGACCATCATACGGACCATCATACGGACCATCACACTGACCATCATACTGATCATCACACTGACCATCATACTGACCATCACACTGACCATCATACGGACCATCATACGGACCATCATACTGACCATCATACTGACCATCACACTGACCATCACACTGACCATCACACTGACCATCATACTGACCATCACACTGACCATCACACTGACCATCACACTGACCATCATACTGACCATCACACTGACCATCACACGGACCATCACACTGACCATCACACTGACCATCACACTAACCATCACACTGACCATCATACTGGCCATCATACGGACCATCAAATTCAACATGAGATGACCACAAGAACCTGAGGAGGATCGGACTAAAGCCCCATACACACGGTCGGATTTTCCGATGGATTCTGTCCTATCGGACAATGTTGTCGGTAATTCCGACCGTGTGTAGGCACCATCGGACAGTTTCCATCGGATTGTCCGACGGACAAAGTCCTATCTCCTGCTGGATAGATTTTTTGACAACAAAGTCCGATCACACCAAATCCGATCGTGTGTAGCGAATTCCGACGGACAAAGTGCTACGCATGCTCAGATCACATTACAAGACCAAAGCTATTGGCTACCAGCCTCTACGTAGTCCCGTCGTAGGCAACGAACGTCACCACGTTCAGAATGATCGGATTTTCCGACAACTTTGTCCGACCGTGTGTATGCAACACCAGTGTCGGACTAAATCCGTCGGACCAAATCCGATGGATTTGGTGGTTGGATTTTCCGACCGTGTGTACGGGGGCTTAACACAAGCTGAGACAACTATTGCTGTGACCTGTCATCATCTTCCAATGTTAGTTTTCATTCTTTCTATTATTCACTTGTTATATATTTAGAGGAATAAATTGGACCTGTGTGGTAACGTTGTTAACATATAATTACAGTATATCAGGCGTAGTCTGGCTATTTATAACTTGTCTATGCATTTAAAATATACGATCGCCCTATTCCTGGCCTTCTGATTTCAGTAGATATATTCGGTTTCACACTCACCGAGCCAGTCAGTCGGGATCGCCCCGTTCTCAGATTCCATTTCTAGAAATGATTTCCACCCTTTCCACACAGCTCAGTACCCACACAGTCACCGTATACTCCCCCAGAGTCACCGTATACTCCCCCAGAGTAACTATATACTCCCCCAGAGTAACTATATACCCCCCCAGAGTCACTATATACCCCCCCAGAGTCACTATATACTCCCCCAGAGTCACTATATACTCCCCAGAGTCACTATATACTCCCCCAGAGTCACCGTATACTCCCCCAGAGTCACTGTATACTCCCCCAGAGTCACTATATACTCCCCCAGAGTCACTATATACCCCCCCAGAGTCACTATATACCCCCACACAGTCACCGTATACTCCCCTAGGGTCACTATATACTCCCCCAGAGTCACTATATACTCCCCCAGAGTCAATATGTACCCCCACACAGTCACCGTATACTCCCCCAGAGTCACTATATACTCCCCAGAGTCACTATATACTCCCCCAGAGTCACTATATACTCCCCCAGAGTCACTATATACTCCCCCAGAGTCAATATATACCCCCACACAGTCACCGTATACTCCCCTAGGGTCACTATATACTCCCCCAGAGTCACTATATACTCCCCTAGGGTCACTATATACTCCCCCAGAGTCACTATATACTCCCCCAGAGTCAATATATACCCCCACACAGTCACCGTATACTCCCCTAGGGTCACTATATACTCCCCCAGAGTCACTATATACTCCCCCAGAGTCAATATGTACCCCTACACAGTCACCGTATACTCCTCTAGGGTCACTATATACTCCACCAGAGTCACTATATACTCCCCCAGAGTCAATATATACCCCCACACAGTCACCGTATACTCCCCCAGGGTCACTATATACTCCCCAGAGTCACTATATACTCCCCCAGGGTCAATATATACTCCCCCAGAGTCAATATATACTCCCCAGAGCCAATATATATACTCCCCCAGAGTCACTATATACCCACAAAGACACTGTATACAACCCACAGTCACTATATCTATATCCCATTGAGTTGCCATCTATTCCCCCAGTATCATGGTATAATCCCCAGAATCATCATATACTCCTCTCAGAGTCACTGTACTGTATACCCCCAAGTCACAATATACCCCCCATAGTCACCATATACCCTCCAGTGTCCCTATATACCTCCTAGAGTCACCATATACCCTCCAGAGTTACTATATACCTCCTAGAGTCACCATATACCCAAATAGTCACCATATACCCTCCAGAGTCCCTATATACCCCCTAGAGTCACAGTATACCCAAATAATTACCATATACCCTCCAGAGTTACTATATACCTCCTAGAGTCATCATATACCCCACAGAGTCACCATATACCTTCCAGAGTCACTATATATCCTCCAGAGTTACCATATACCCCCCAGGCCCTGTATAGCCCCAGAGTTACTGTACACTAGGCAGAACTACTATATACCCCCAGCAGTCACCCCTCCCATCATACACTCATCAAAGTCACTAAACACTCCCCAGTGTCACTGTATTCTCTGCAAAATCACAGATTGTCCATATACCTCCCATAGCCACTGTATACCCCTATTGTCTCTCTACACCCCCAAATCACTATATACCCCTATAATCACTGTATACTGCCCCCCAGAATCACCCATGTACTCCTAAAATCAATTTATACCCCCAGAGTCACTGTATACCCCCCCCCCCCCAGAATCACCTGATACATAGTAGGTGAGGTTGAAAAAAGACACAAGTCCATCAAGTCCAACCTCTGTGTGTGATTATATGTCAGTATTACATTGTATATCCCTGTATGTTGCGGTCGTTCAGGTGATTATCTAATAGTTTCTTGAAACAATCGATGCCCCCCGCTGAGACCACCACCTGTGGAAGGGAATTCCACATCCTTACCGCTCTTACAGTAAAGAACCCTCTACATAGTTTTAGGTTAAACCTCTTTCTTCTCATTTTAATGAGTGGCCAAGAGTCTTGTTAAACTCCATTCCGCAAAAAAGTTTTCTCCCTATTGTGGGGTCACCAGTCCGGTATTTATAAATTGTGGGGTCACCAGTCCGGTATTTATATATTGTGGGGTCACCAGTCCGGTATTTATATATTGTGGGGTCTCCAGTCCGGTATTTATAAATTGTGGGGTCACCAGTCCGGTATTTCTCTATTGTGGGGTCACCAGTCCGGTATTTATATAATGAAATCATATCCCCTCTCAAGCGTCTCTTCTCCAGAGAGAATAAGTTCAGTGCTCACAACCTTTCCTCATAACTAATATCCTCCAGACCATTTATTAGCTTTGTTGCCCTTCTTTGTAGTCGCTCCATTTCCAGTACATCCTTCCTGAGGACTGGTGCCCAGAACTGGACAACATACTCCAGGTGCGGCCGGACCAGAGTCTTGTAGAGCGGGAGAATTATCCTTTTATCTCTGGAGTTGATCCCCTTTTTAATGCCGATATTCTGTTTGCTTTGTTAGCAGCAGCTTGGCATTGCTGAGCCCATCATCTACTAGGACCCCCAGGTCCTTCTCCATCCTAGACCCCCCCCCCCCCCAGTCTATAGATTGCATTCAGATTTTTGCCACCCAAATGCATTATTTTACATTTTTCTACATTGAACCTCATTTGCCATGTAGCTGCCCCTCCCCCCATTCATTTGTTCAGATCTTCTTGGAAGGTTTCCACATCCTGCGGAGAAGTTATTGCCCTGCTTAGCTTAGTATCGCCCGCAAATACAGAGATTGAACTGTTTCCCCCATCCCCATCCTCCAGGTCGTTTATGTACAAATTCAATAGGATTGGTCTCAGCACAGAACTCTGGGGGACCCCACTACCCACCCCCGACCATTTCCGAGTACTCCCCACCCCGACCATTCCGAGTACTCCCCACCCCCGATCCATTCCGAGTACTCCCCACCCCCGACCGTTCCGAATACTCCCCACCCCCGATCCATTCCGAGTACTCCCCACCCCCGACCATTCCGAGTACTCCCCATTTATCACCACCCTCTGAACTCGCCCTTGTAGCCAGTTTTCAGTTTTCAATGTACTCACCCTATGGTCCATGCCAACGCACCTTATTTTGTACAGTAAACGTTTATGGGGAACTGTGTCAAATGCTTTTGCAAATCCAGATACACCACGTCTACGGGCCTTCCTTTATCCAGATACACCACATACGGACCTTCCTTTATATAGATACACCACGTCTACGGGCCTTCCTTTATCCAGATACACCACATACGGACCTTCCTTTATATAGATACACCACGTCTACGGGCCTTCCTTTATCCAGATACACCACGTCTACGGGCCTTCCTTTATCCAGATACACCACGTCTACGGGCCTTCCTTTATCCAGATACACCACGTCTACGGGCCTTCCTTTATTCAGATACACCACGTCTACGGCCTTCCTTTATCTAGATACACCACGTCTACGGGCCTTCCTTTATCCAGATACAACACGTCTACGGGCCTTCCTTTATCTAGATACACCACGTCTACGGGCCTTCCTTTATCCAGATACACCACGTCTACGGGCCTTCCTTTATCCAGATACACCACGTCTACGGGCCTTCCTTTATCCAGATACACCACGTCTACGGGCCTTCCTTTATCCAGATACACCACGTCTACGGGCCTTCCTTTATCCAGATACACCACGTCTACGGGCCTTCCTTTATCCAAAGACTCCACGTCTACGGGCCTTCCTTTATCCAAATACACCACGTCTACGGCCTTCCTTTATCTAGATACACCACGTCTACGGGCCTTCCTTTATCTAGATACACCACGTCTACGGGCCTTCCTTTTTCTAGATACACCACGTCTACGGGCCTTCCTTTATCTAGATACACCACGTCTACGGGCCTTCCTTTATCCAGATACACCACGTCTACGGGCCTTCCTTTATCTAGATACACCATGTCCACGGGCCTTCCTTTATCCAGATACACCACGTCTACGGGCCTTCCTTTATCTAGATACACCACGTCTACTGGCCTTCCTTTATCCAGATACACCACGTCTACGGGCCTTCCTTTATCCAGATACACCACGTCTACGGCCTTCCTTTATCCAGATACACCACGTCTACGGGCCTTCCTTTATCTAGATACACCACGTCTACTGGCCTTCCTTTATCCAGATACACCACGTCTACGGGCCTTCCTTTATCTAGATACACCACGTCTACGGGCCTTCCTTTATCTAGATACACCACGTCTACTGGCCTTCCTTTATCCAGATACACCACGTCTACGGGCCTTCCTTTATCTAGAGACACCACGTCTACGGGTCTTCCTTTATCTAGATACACCACGTCTACGGGCCTTCCTTTTTCTAGATACACCACGTCTACGGGCCTTCCTTTATCTAGATACACCACGTCTACGGGCCTTCCTTTATCCAGATACACCACGTCTACGGGCCTTCCTTTATCTAGATACACCACGTCTACGGGCCTTCCTTTATCTAGATACACCACGTCTACGGGCTTTCCTTTATCTAGATACACCAGGTCTACAGGCCTTCCTTTATCCAGATACACCACATCTACGGGCCTTCCTTTATCTAGATACACCACGTCTACGAGCCTTCCTTTATCCAGATACACCACGTCTACGGGCCTTCCTTTATCTTATTAAGCTATGAGTAAGTACTTTATTTAGTGCGAAACGCGTCAGTTTTGTACCCCCCCCCCCTTTTTTCGTTCTGCTGTGGACCATTATATTTGATGTGATTCTTATTTTTCAATAAATTACACAGGATTTTAGCTTTTTCTGGTGTGCGGCTGTCCAGAGTTCTTCTACTGCTTCCTGCCTTCCTTTATCTAGATACACCACATCTACGGACCTTCCTTTATCTAGATGGCAACTCACCTCCTCATAGAAGGTTAGTAGATTGGTTTGGCAAGAACGATTCTTCATGAATCCATGCTGATTACTGCTAATGATACTGTTCTCATTACTCAGAGTCACTGTATACTATATAATTGTATACCCCTCAACATCACCTGTATACCCCTAAAATTTACTGTATACTCCCAGAATAACTATATTCCCCCTCAGAGTCTCTTTATATACCCCAAATAACTTTATACCCCCAGAATCACTGTATACCAACAGAGCCACTGTATACCCCCCAGAATCAATCGTATACCCCTAAAATCACTGTATACCCTCTCAAAATCACTGTATACCCCAGAATCACAATATACCCCTCAGAATCACTGTATACCACCAGAGTCTATATAAAACCACCAAAATCACCTGTATACTCCTTATCCATTGATTGTGTGCCAACCTCAGGATTGTTCCTGGTTCCATATCCACTGCCTTCCTGTCAGGGCTGGGCTCAGCCCTTCCTTCTCCGAGTTGGCCGCTCAGCTGTCAGCTAATTGCCAGCTCCCATCTCTCCACAGTGACTCCCCTGTTGATGATATCCTGCTCATCAGTCCTGCCTACTTAAGCCGTCCAGTCCAGATGATCTTTGCCTTCGCCTTGGTCACATCTCTAGAGATGCTCTCCTGTGTTCCTGTTAAAGACTTGCTTGCCTGACATCCCTTCTGGCTCCAGATCCTGCTTGCTGTTCTACTACGCTCATCTCTGGCTCCCTGACGTTTTGCTTGTCTGACTATCCGTTCCGGTTCCTTAACTCTGGCTATGTTTTGACTATGTTTACTCTGTTTACCTTTTTTTATTATTATTAAACAAGTGGGATTTAACTGTACTTCTGTCTCAGTCTGATTCATGGTTTCAATTCCCTAGTCTCTGGCTTGTTCCTGGTTATTCATGCCTGCTGCCTGCCCTGACTTATGACTTGTTCCTGGTTATTCATGTCTGCTGCCTGCCCTGACCTATGACTTGTTTCTGGTTATTTGTGTCTGTTGCATGCCCTGATCCATGGCTTGTTCCTGGCTTTATTTATGTCTGCTGCCTGCCCTGACCTCTGACTTGTTCCTGGTTATTTGTGTCTGTTGTCTGCCCTGACCACTGGTTTGTCTCTGGTTATCCATACGTTTTCCTGAGTAATTGTGTCTGTTGCATGCCCCGATCCCTGGCTTTATTCTGGCTTGTTCTTGGTTATTTATGTCTACTGCTTGCCCTGATCCCTGACTTTATTAATGTCTGCTGCCTGTTTTGACCTCTGCCTTGTTCCTGATTATTTGTGTCTGCTGCATGCCCTGATCCCTGGCTTGTCCCTGGCTTTATTCATGTCTGCTCCCTGCCCTGACCTCTGCCTTGTACCTGGTTATTTGTGTCTGCTGCATGCCCTGATCTTTGGCTTGTTCCTGGCTTTATTCTGGCTTGTTCCTGGTTATTTGTGTCTGCTGCCTGCCCTAATTTCTGGCTTGTTCCTGGTTTTATTCTTGTCCGCTGCCTGCCCTGACCTATGACTTGTTTCTGGTTATTTGTGTCTGTTGCATGCCCTGATCCATGGCTTGTTCCTGGCTTTATTTATGTCTGCTGCCTGCCCTGACCTATGACTTGTTTCTGGTTATTTGTGTCTGTTGCATGCCCTGATCCATGGCTTGTTCCTGGCTTTATTTATGTCTGCTGCCTGCCCTGACCTATGACTTGTTTCTGGTTATTTGTGTCTGCTGCCTGCCCTAATTTCTGGCTTGTTCCTGGTTTTATTCTTGTCCGCTGCCTGTCCTGACCTATGACTTGTTTCTGGTTATTTGTGTCTGTTGCATGCCCTGATCCATGGCTTGTTCCTGGCTTTATTCATGTCTCTGGTTATCCATATGCCAGAGATGGGAGCCCATCTCTAGCAGGGGGCAGACTGGCACAAAGAGGGCTTTGAGGAATCTATCAGCAATAGTGCAGAGGCAAGATACCGATTGGCACCGATGAGAGAGAGCTCAGCGTGCCCGCTTGTTCCACTTAGGTGAGAGTTCTTAAAATGATTGAAGAGCTGAGTCTAAGAAGCTGCCTGGTCTTCTTCAGAGTGCCCTGCAAGAGTTGACGGGTTTCACTGCTAGGTTGCAGCCCTCTGACATACCAGTGCAGGCAGCTGCCTAGCACAGGATTAGTCATACAGGAAAAGTCCCTTGCAGTGCTGCTGAGATCATAGGTCAATAGGGACTACAGTCCAGGCTGGCAGGGGGTTACTGAATCACATAGAGATACTGGAAGCAGGTAGGTGTGCACAGGGTCACACAGGATCACTGGAACACAGCTGGTATACACATGGAGAGAGGGAAGCAGACTGGGAGTGCATGGGGAAACACTGATGTAGGCTGCAGACTCAGAGTGCACAGGTGCTGGTAACGAGTGGCTGGTTGGAGTACCACAAAAGGGGTGCAAGAAGGCTGGGTGCTGGATGGGTTAAATGAAAAAGTCACAGTTACACTGGGGTGGTCAGAGGATAACACAGGTGCTGAGACTCGGGATGTAGGCAAGAGGGAGACACAGAAGGTCGCTGAGAGAAGGACACTGGAGATCACCGGAGCAGGATGGACACAGGAGAGAACAGTAACACAAAGGATGACTGGGAATGCTTGGAGGCACTGGGGGCCCTGATTACCACACCACAACTGACCATGTGAGATGATCCCCAGTCCTCAAATCCTCCATCACAACACCTGACCATGTGAGATGATCCCCAAACCTCAAATTCTCCATCACAACACCTGACCACGTGAGATGATCCCTAAAACCTGAATTCTGGATCACTGCACCTGACCATGTGAGATGATCCCAAAAAACAGAATCCTGGATCACAACACCTGACCATGTGAGATGATCCCCAAACCTCAAATTATGGATCACTGCACCTGACCATGTGAGATGATCCCCAAAGCCTGAATTCCAAATCACAACACCTGACCATGTGGGATGATCCCCAAACCTCAAATTCTCCATCACAACACCTGACCATGTGAGATGACCCCCAGACCTCAAATTCTCCATCACAACACCTGACCATGTGAGATGATCCCTAAAACCTGAATTCTGGATCACTGCATCTGACCATGTGAGATGATCCCAAAAAACAGAATCCTGGATCACAACACCTGACCATGTGAGATGATCCCCAAACCTCAAATTATGGATCACTGCACCTGACCATGTGGGATGATCCCCAAACCTCAAATTCTCCATCACAACACCTGACCATGTGAGATGATCCCCAAACCTTAAATTCTCCATCACAACACCTGACCATGTGGGATGATCCCCAAACCTCAAATTCTCCATCACAACACCTGACCATGTGGGATGATCCCCAGACCTCAAATTATGGATTACTGCACCTGACCATGTGAGATGATCCCTAAAGCCTGAATTCCAAATCACAACACCTGACCATGTGAGATGATCCCCAAACCTCAAATTATGGATTACTGCACCTGACCATGTGAGATGATCCCTAAAGCCTGAATTCCAAATCACTGCACCTGACTAAGTCAGATGATCTCCAGACCTCAAATTCTGGATCGCTGCACCTGACCATGTGAGTTTATCTCCAAATCCTGAATTTTGGACACCAGCACCTGACCATGTGAGAGCTGGCACTTTCTTCTCCTGGGCCTTCCAGGATAAGGCTTTTTGCCGTATAATTGTGGAGTCCCATTGTTGGAGGCTGTGGAGAGGAACTCATATGAAGGTGGAGACTGGAAGTCATTAGTTAATAAAGGTGAAATGAACTGAACAGACACCAAGGAGGAGGAAGAACCGCCGTGACGGCGGTGACCTTTGCAACCTGCGTCCGCCTATATGATAGGATGGAAGAAGAGCTGACGGGTAATAACACCCATATGTTATTATGTAAGTACCGTAATTGTGATAATTATGGGGTCTCCTCATAGACAGGTAATCACACAACATTTCACACAACCGCAGACCGACATAATGGTGACATAATGGAGAGACGGCAGTGCCAGACAAGCCGGAGCTTCTACCCACAATCCTCTGTGATGGGAGAGAAGGTGCTGGGCGCAGTCACATGACTATCATGGTGGCCACCTGACTTTTATTTTCTATATTGTCCTATCATTGGATCAGCCCTGTAAGAAGACTATTGCAGAGACCCCCCCCCCCCCCCCCCAGGACCACTTCAGGGACACAATGAGCGGGGGCCAAAATCAGGGACCACAACCGCCAGCAGGAGCTTATTTCCCCGAGACTCATCACCGCACCTACTGAAACCTTCTCTATATATCAGAGGTCAGCGATGTGATTACCGCACCTAAAGATTTACATAATACATAAAGTACACAACAGCCGTAATCCCCGAATCAGAGCGATCGTTGTGTAATGACTCCGAATCCCGGAGACAACGAGGCGGAAGAACGTTCCAGAGAAAATACATCCATTATAAGGGGAGGAGACAAATCCGACAAGAATAACACAACATATAATACAAGCGATATCCGAGACCTTCCCAACTCATAATAACCCTCACCCCATAATATTCCTACCACAGACCCCTCACCCCATAATATTCCCATCCCAGACCCCTCACCCCATAATATTCCCATCCCAGACCCCTCACCCCATAATATTCCCATCCCAGACCCCTCACCCTATAATATTCCCATCCCAGACCCCTCACCCCATAATATTCCCATCCCAGACCCCTCACCCCATAATATTCCTACCAGAGACCCCTCACCCCATAATATTCCCATCCCAGACCCCTCACCCCATAATATTCCTATCCCAGACCCCTCACCCCATAATATCCCTATCCCAGACCCCTCACCCCATAATATTCCCATCCCAGACCCCTCACCCCATAATATTCCCATCCCAGACCCCTCACCCCATAATATTCCCATCCCAGACCCCTCACCCCATAATATTCCTACCCCAGACCCCTCACCCAATAATATTCCTACCCCAGACCCCTCACCCCATAACATTCCTACCACAGACCCCTCACCCCATAATATTCCTACCCCAGACCCCTCACCCCATAATATTCCTACCCCAGACCCCTCACCCTATAATATTCCTACCACAGACCCCTCACCCCATAATATTCCTACCACAGACCCCTCACCCCATAATATTCCTACCCCAGACCCCTCACCCAATAATATTCCTACCCCAGACCCCTCACCCTATAATATTCCTACCCCAGACCCCTCACCCCATAATAATCCTATCCCAGACCCCTCACCCTATAATATTCCTACCAGAGACCCCTCACCCCATATTATTCCTACCCCAGACCCCTCACCCCATAATATTCCTACCCCAGACCCCTCACCCTATAATATTCCTATCCCAGACCCCTCACCCCATAATATTCCTACCCCAGACCCCTCACCCTATAATATTCCTATCCCAGACCCCTCACCCCATAATAATCATACCCCAGACCCCTCACCCCTCACCCCATAATATTCCTATCCCAGACCCCTCACCCCATAATATTCCTACCACAGACCCCTCACCCTATAATATTCCTACCACAGACCCCTCACCCCATAATATTCCTACCCCAGACCCCTCACCCCATAATATTCCTACCACAGACCCCTCACCCTATAATATTCCTATCCCAGACCCCTCACCCTATAATATTCCTATCCCAGACCCCTCACCCTATAATATTCCTACCCCAGACCCCTCACCCCATAATATTCCTACCACAGACCCCTCACCCTATAATATTCCTATCCCAGACCCCTCACCCCATAATATTCCTACCCCAGACCCCTCACCCTATAATATTCCTATCCCAGACCCCTCACCCCATAATATTCCTACCACAGACCCCTCACCCTATAATATTCCTATCCCAGACCCCTCACCCCATAATAATTCTATCCCAGACCCCTCACCCCATAATATTCCCATCCCAGACCCCTCACCCTATAATATTCCTATCCCAGACCCCTCACCCCATAATATTCATATCCCAGACCCCTCACCCTATAATAATTCTACCCCAGACCCCTCACCCCATAATATTCCTACCCCAGACCCCTCACCCCATAATATTCCTATCCCAGACCCCTCACCCCATAATATTCCTATCCCAGACCCCTCACCCTATAATATTCCCATCCCAGACCCCTCACCCTATAATATTCCTACCCCAGACCCCTCACCCTATAATATTCCTACCCCACCCCAGACCCCTCACCCCATAATATTCCTACCACAGACCCCTCACCCTATAACATTCCTATCCCAGACCCCTCACCCCATAATATTCCTACCACAGACCCCTCACCCTATAATATTCCTATCACAGACCCCTCACCCTATAATATTCCTACCACAGACCCCTCACCCCATATTATTCCTCTCCCAGACCCCTCACCCCATAATAATTCTACCCCAGACCCCTCACCCTATAATATTCCTATCACAGACCCCTCACCCCATAATATTCCTATCCCAGACCCCTCACCCTATAATATTCCTATCCCTGACCCCTCACCCCATAATATTCCTACCACAGACCCCTCACCCTATAATATTCCTATCACAGACCCCTCACCCCATATTATTCCTCTCCCAGACCCCTCACCCCATAATAATTCTACCCCAGACCCCTCACCCTATAATATTCCTACCACAGACCCCTCACCCCATAATATTCCTATCCCAGACCCCTCACCCTATAATATTCCTACCCCAGACCCCTCACCCCATAATATTCCTACCACAGACCCCTCACCCTATAATATTCCTACCCCAGACCCCTCACCCCATAATATTCCTACCCCAGACCCCTCACCCCATAATATTCCTATCCCAGACCCCTCACCCTATAATATTCCTACCCCAGACCCCTCACCCCATAATATTCCTACCCCAGACCCCTCACCCCATAATATTCCTACCACAGACCCCTCACCCCATAATATTCCTACCCCAGACCCCTCACCCCATAATATTCCCATCCCAGACCCCTCACCCCATAATATTCCTACCCCAGACCTCTCACCCTATAATATTCCTACCCCAGACCCCTCACCCCATAATATTCCTATCCCTGACCCCTCACCCCATAATATTCCTACCACAGACCCCTCACCCTATAATATTCCTATCACAGACCCCTCACCCTATAATATTCCTACCACAGACCCCTCACCCCATAATAATTCTACCCCAGACCCCTCACCCTATAATATTCCTATCACAGACCCCTCACCCCATAATATTCCTATCCCAGACCCCTCACCCCATAAAATTCCTACCACAGACCCCTCACCCCATAATATTCCTATCCCAGACCCCTCACCCTATAACATTCCTATCCCAGACCCCTCACCCCATAATATTCCTACCACAGACCCCTCACCCTATAATATTCCTACCACAGACCCCTCACCCCATAATATTCCTATCCCAGACCCCTCACCCCATAATATTCCTACCACAGACCCCTCACCCCATAATATTCCTATCCCAGACCCCTCACCCCATAATATTCCTATCCCAGACCCCTCACCCTATAACATTCCTATCCCAGACCCCTCACCCCATAATATTCCTACCACAGACCCCTCACCCCATAATATCCCTATCCCAGACCCCTCACCCTATAATAAATATATCCCAGACCCCTCACCCCATATTATTCCTATCCCAGACCCCTCACCCTATATTATTCCTATCCCAGACCCCTCACCCCATAATATTCCTATCACAGACCCCTCACCCCATAATATTCCTATCCCAGACCCCTCACCCCATATTATTCCTATCCCAGACCCCTCACCCTATATTATTCCTATCCCAGACCCCTCACCCTATAATATTCCTATCCCAGACCCCTCACCCTATAATATTCCTATCCCAGACCCCTCACCCCATAATATTCCTACCCCAGACCCCTCACCCCATAATATTCCCATCCCAGACCCCTCACCCCATAATATTCCCATCCCAGACCCCTCACCCCATAATATTCCTACCCCAGACCCCTCACCCTATAATATTCCTATCCCAGACCCCTCACCCTATAATATTCCTACCCCAGACCCCTCACCCTATAATATTCCTATCCCAGACCCCTCACCCTATAATATTCCTACCCCAGACCCCTCACCCCATAATATTCCTACCCCAGACCCCTCACCCTATAATATTCCTATCACAGACCCCTCACCCTATAATATTCCCATCCCAGACCCCTCACCCTATAATATTCCTATCCCAGACCCCTCACCCTATAATATTCCTACCACAGACCCCTCACCCCATAATATTCCTACCACAGACCCCTCACCCCATAATATTCCTATCCCAGACCCCTCACCCCATATTATTCCTATCACAGACCCCTCACCCCATAATATTCCTACCCCAGACCCCTCACCCCATAATATTCCCATCCCAGACCCCTCACCCCATAATATTCCTATCCCAGACCCCTCACCCCATAATATTCCTATCCCAGACCCCTCACCCCATAATATTCCTACCCCAGACCCCTCACCCCATATTATTCCTACCAGAGACCCCTCACCCCTCACCCCATAATATTCCCATCCCAGACCCCTCACCCCATCATAATCCCATCCCAGACCCCTCACCCTATAATATTCCCATCCCAGACCCCTCACCCCATATTATTCCTACCAGAGACCCCTCACCCCATAATATTCCTATCCCAGACCCCTCACCCTATAATATTCCTATCCCAGACCCCTCACCCCATAATATTCCTATCCCAGACCCCTCACCCTATAATATTCCTATCCCAGACCCCTCACCCCATAATATTCCTATCACAGACCCCTCACCCTATAATATTCCTACCACAGACCCCTCACCCCATAATATTCCTATCCCAGACCCCTCACCCTATAATATTCCCACCCCAGACCCCTCACCCCATAATATTCCCAACCCAGACCCCTCACCCCATAATATTCCTACCCCAGACCCCTCACCCCATAATATTCCTATCCCAGACCCCTCACCCCATAATATTCCAATGACAGACCCCTCACCCCATAATATTCCTACCACAGACCCCTCACCCCATAATATTCCCATCCCAGACCCCTCACCCTATAATATTCCTATCCCAGACCCCTCACCCTATAATATTCCCATCCCAGGCCCCTCACCCTATAATATTCCTACCCCAGACCCCATAATATTCCCATCCCAGACCCCTCACCCCATAATATTCCAATGACAAACCCCTCACCCCATAATATTCCCATCCCAGACCCCTCACCCCATAATATTCCTATCCCAGACCCCTCACCCCATAATATTCCCATCCCAGACCCCTCACCCCATAACATTCCAATGACAAACCCCTCACCCCATAATATTCCTATCCCAGACCCCTCACCCCATAATATTCCTATCCCAGACCCCTCACCCTATAATATTCCCATCCCAGACCCCTCACCCTATAATATTCATACCCCAGACCCCTCACCCTATAATATTCCTACCACAGACCCCTCACCCCATAATATTCCTATCCCAGACCCCTCACCCCATAATATTCCTACCCCAGACCCCTCACCCGATAATATTCCAATCCCAGACCCCTCACCCCATAATATTCCCATCCCAGACCCCTCACCCCATAATATTTCCATCCCAGACCCCTCACCCCATAATATTTCTACCCCAGACCCCTCACCCTATAATATTCCTATCCCAGACCCCTCACCATATAATATTCCTACCACAGACCCCTCACCCCATAATATTCCTACCACAGACCCCTCACCCCATAATATTCCTACCCCAGACCCCTCACCCTATAATATTCCCATCCCAGACCCCTCACCCCATAATATTCCCATCCCAGACCCCTCACCCCATAATAATTCTACCCTAGACCCCTCACCCCATAATATTCCTACCACAGACCCCTCACCCCATAATATTCCTATCCCAGACCCCTCACCCCATAATATTCCTATCCCAGACCCCTCACCCTATAATATTCCTACCACAGACCCCTCACCCCATAATATTCCTATCCCAGACCCCTCACCCCATAATATTCCTATCCCAGACCCCTCACCCCATAATATTCCTACCACAGACCCCTCACCCTATAATAATTCTACCACAGACCTCTCACCCCATAATAATTCTGGACCCCGGTCCCTATAATAATTCTGGACCCTGGTCCCTATAATAATTCTGGACCCCGGTCCCTATAATAATACTGGATCCCGGTCCCTATAATAATTCTGGACCCCGGTCCCTATAATAATTCTGGACCCCGGTCCCTATAATAATACTGGACCCCGGTCCCTATAATAATTCTGGACCCCGGTCCCTATAATAATTCTGGACCCTTGTCCCTATAATAATTCTGGACCCCGGTCCCTATAATAATTCTGGACCCCGGTCCCTATAATAATTCTGGACCCCTGTCCCTATAATAATTCTGGACCCCTGTCCCTATAATAATTCTGGACCCCGGTCCCTATAATAATACTGGATCCCGGTCCCTATAATAATTCTGGCCCCCGGTCCCTATAATAATTCTGGCCCCCGGTCCCTATAATAATTCCGGACCCCGGTCCCTATGATTACGCCGGCACTGTGGCGATTTCTGGGCTCTTATCTGGGATTGCGGGACGGTGAATCATTTTATGGCCCCCTCCTGTACTTTGCTCTGCCTGTCGCTCAGGTTTTTTCTCTTTTTGCACCCGGTTCCTCTACTGCTCCCCATCACTCACCTTTTCACACGACACGTTTCCGCACTGCACACGCTCCTCCAGCCGCTCTATAAGAGCCGTCACAGAGGTGAGATTGAGAGAAGAGTCTCCAGGAGCGAGCAGGTCCAACACCCTCTGGAAAGGGGTCCCCAGCACAGCCGGGCACAGGAGGGGCAGCACAGCCAAGCATGGCCAGAGCAGGGAGGGGGTCATGGCTCTTTATGGATGAGGGGTATGGGGGGGGAGGGAGACCAGTACCTTCCAGTACCACCTGTACCCGGACACAAAGTGACCCAGGAGAGATGCAGTGCTGACTCTCCATGTTGCTGGCAGCGGCCTGTGATTGGCTGAGCGGCTGTGATAATGTGCATAGTGCAGGTTGTCATTATCATCCCCCTCCCTCCCCTTCTCTCATTTACCTGAGGAGACGCTCCTCCGCCCCGTGCCAAGACGCCCTTCAGTCCGTGTGCCACCCAGTGACACGTTAACTCTTTCCTCCAGGTCAAGGCAACTTTGTGTGTGCTGGGGAGAGATAAGGAACAATCAGTCATTGACAGCAAAATCGCTGACATGTCACTTCTACATCCACATCTGTCTGCAGAGAGCGATCCAATCCAAGAATCCGGCCAATCGTATCAATCTGTACAAATATATTCTCAGGAATTCATAATGTTACAAATCTATCCAATCCCATCATCATTATCTGCAGATTTCTTATTGCCAAGGCTTTATAATAGGGCAAAATAATAACTGCCCCCCCTCCCCCACCTCTCCATCACCCTCAACCCCCCTCAGACACCCTCAACCCCCCTCAGCCACCCTCAACCCCCCTCAGACACCCTCAACCCGCCTCAGACACCATCAACCCCCCTCAGACACCATCAACCACCCTCAGACACCATCAGCCACCCTCAACCCCCCTCAGCCACTTTCAACCCCCCAGAAACCCTCAACCACCCTCAGACACCATCAACCACCCTCAGCCACCCTCAACCCGCCTCAGACACCATCAACCCCCCTCAGACACCATCAACCACCCTCAGACACCATCAACCACCCTCAGACACCATCAGCCACCCTCAACCCCCCTCAGCCACTTTCAACCCCCCAGAAACCCTCAACCCCCCTCAGACACCATCAACCCCCCTCAGACACCATCAACCACCCTCAGCCACCCTCAACCCCCCTCAGACACCCTCAACCCGCCTCAGCCACCCTCAACCTCCCTCAGCCACCCTCAACCCCCCCCCCCTCAGACACCATCAACCACCCTCAGCCACCCTCAACCCCCCTCAGACACCATCAACCCCCCTCAGACACCATCAACCACCCTCAGACACCATCAGCCACCCTCAACCCCCCTCAGCCACTTTCAACCCCCCAGAAACCCTCAACCCCCCTCAGACACCATCAACCCCCCTCAGACACCCTCAACCACCCTCAGCCACCCTCAACCCCCCCTCAGACACCATCAACCACCTTCAGCCACCCTCAACCCCCCTCAGACACCATCAACCCCCCTCAGACACCATCAACCCCCCTCAGACACCATCAACCACCCTCAGACACCATCAGCCACCCTCAACCCCCCTCAGCCACTTTCAACCCCCCAGAAACCCTCAACCCCCCTCAGACACCATCAACCCCCCTCAGACACCATCAACCACCCTCAGCCACCCTCAACCCGCCTCAGGCACTCTCAACCCCCCTCAGACACCATCAACCCCCCTCAGACACCATCAACCACCCTCAGACACCATCAGCCACCCTCAACCTGCCTCAGACACTCTCAACCCCCCTCAGACACCATCAACCCCCCTCAGACACCCTCAACCCGCCTCAGCCACTCTCAAACCCCCTCAGACACCATCAACCCCCCTCAGACACCATCAACCACCCTCAGACACCATCAACCACCCTCAACCCCCCTCAGACACTTTCAACCCCCCAGAAACCCTCAACCCCCCTCAGACACCATCAACCCCCCTCAGACACCATCAACCACCCTCAGCCACCCTCAACCCCCCTCAGACACCCTCAACCCGCCTCAGACACCATCAACCACCCTCAGACACCATCAACCACCCTCAGACACCATCAACCACCCTCAACCCCCCTCAGACACCATCAACCCCCCTCAGACACCCTCAACCCGCCTCAGCCCCTCTCAAACCCCCTCAGACACCATCAGCCACCCTCAACCCCCCTCAGACACTTTCAACCCCCCAGAAACCCTCAACCCCCCTCAGCCACCCTCAACCCCCCCTCCCCTTAGACACCCTCAACCCCCCCTCCCCTCAGCCACCCTCAACCCGCCTCAGCCACCCTCAACCACCCTCAGACACCATCAACCACCCTCAGCCACCCTCAACCCCCCTCAGCCACCATCAACCCCCCATGGGTACCTTATGGGTAGGGGAAAAAAAATACTGGTAGTATGCTATATGCCCCCTAATCAGAGGGAGGAGGGGGAGGCGGACCTCCTATCACAAGTTGGATTAGCAGCAAGGATGGGAAGTGTCATCATAATGGGGGATTTTAATTATCCAGACATAGACTGGGCGGAGGGAACCGCGCATTCATCTAAGGCTTGCCAGTTCCTAAATGTCTTGCAGGACAATTTTATGGGTCAGATGGTAGACGCACCAACTAGAAATAAAGCGTTACTGGATCTACTGATTACCAACAATACAGACCTGATCACGGATGTGGAAATACGGGGGAATTTAGGGAACAGCGATCACAGGTCAACTGACTTCAGTATAAATCACACTAATAGGAAACATAAACGGAATACAAAGATACTGAATTCCAAATTCCAACTTCCTTAAACTACGAACCTTACTAGAGGATAATAATTGGGATACAGGATCTTAGGAACAAAGAACACAAAGGAAAATTGGGTTTGCTTTAAGAGCATATTAAATAAGTGGCTGCATTTGATGGGGCACAGTGGTGGCAATTGATGGGCACAGTGGCGGCAATTGATGGGCACAGTGGCGGCAATTGATGGGCACAGTGGCGGCAATTGATGGGCACATTGGGAGAAATTTATGGGCACAGTGGCTGCATTCTATGGGGCACAGTGGCTGCATTTGATGGCACAGTGGCAGCGTTTGATGGGCACAGTGGCTGCGTTTGATGAGCACAGTGGTGGCAATTGATGGGCACAGTGGCTGCATTTGATGGCACAGTGGTGGCAATTGATGGGCACAGTGGCTGCATTTGATGGCACATTGGCAGCGTTTGATGGGCACAGTGGCGGCAATTGATGGCACAGTGGCTGCGTTTGATGAGCACAGTGGTGGCAATTGATGGGCACAGTGGCTGCATTTTATGGGGCACATTAACTCATCAGTGTCCATCAATGCAGCCTCACCATTGCCCATCAATGTAGCCTGATCAGTGCAAATCAATGTAGCCTGATCAGTGCCCATCAATGCAGCCTGATCAGTGCCCATCAATGCAGCCTCACCATTGCCCATCAATGTAGCCTGATCAGTGCCCATCAATGCAGCCTCATCAGTGCCCATCAATGTAGCCTGATCAGTGCCCATCAATGAAGCCTGATCAGTGCTCATCAATGAAGCCTGATCAGTGCCTATTAATGTAGCCTAACCATTGCCCATCAATGCAGCCTAATCAGTACCCATCAATGTAGCCTGATCAGTGCCTATCAATGCAGCCTCATCAGTGCCCATCCATGCAGCCTCATCAGTGCCCATCAATGTAGCCTGATCAGTGCCCATCAATGTAGCCTCATCAGTGCCCATCAATGCAGCCTCATCAATGCCTATAAGTGCAGCCTCATCAGTGTCCATCAATGCAGCGTCACCATTGCCCATCAATGCAGCCTGATCAGTGCCCATCAATGCATCCTGATCAGTGCCCATCAGTGCAGCCTCATACGTGCTCATCAGTGCCCATTAATGCAGCCTCACCAGTGCCCATCAATGCAGCCTGATCAGTGCCCATCAATGCAGCCTCATCAGTGCCCATCAATGCAGCCTCATCAATGCCTATAAGTGCAGCCTCATCAGTGTCCATCAATGCAGCGTCACCATTGCCCATCAATGCAGCCTGATCAGTGCCCATCAATGCATCCTGATCAGTGCCCATCAGTGCAGCCTCATACGTGCCCATCAATGCAGCCTCATCAGTGCCCATTAATGCAGCCTCACCAGTGCCCATCAATGCAGCCTGATCAGTGCCCATCAATGCAGCCTTATCAGTGCCCATCAGTGCAGCACAATCAGTGCCCATCAATGCAGCCTGATCAGTGCCCATCAGTGCAGCCTCACCAGTGCCCATCAGTGCATCCTGATCAGTGCCCATCAATGCAGCCTGATTAGTGCCCATCAGCGCAGTCTCACCAGTGACCATCAGCAAAGCCTTGGCAGTGTATGGGGAGAGGAGAGCCACCGGTTTATACAGAGCGGGGATCTCCCGCTTACCCGGCGCGGCCGCTGTCACACTATGTCCCGCCTCCTGGACTTCCTCCTATGATGGACGTCACACGTCCCGGCATTGGACCAGTGTGACATCCATCCTAGGAGTTGGTCCAGGAGGCGGGACTTCATATGCTTGGTATAACACAGCGTCTGCGCTGGGTAAGTGGGAGATCCCCGCTCTGTGTAATCCGGCGGCGCTCGCCCCCCTTTCCTTTCAGAGGCAGCCCGTGCACCCGCCCAACATCGGACATGCAAAGTGGCCCCAGGGTAGGTGGCCTATCGGGAGATCTCCCGCTATCCCGGTAGGTCAGTCTGGCCCCGTATAGCCCAGAGTTCCCGGCCAACCCCAGGCCTTGAGCTAATAATTGTCAATGAGCAATACGAGACCCAGGGCTTTTTGGGGGCCCATACCTTGGGTCAGCCGCCGCTCCCCCTCCCGACGCCGCTGGTGCCAGATAGAGCCCCGCCTCATTTCCTGGCTGAAGGACATTTTTATATTTGCACTCCTCCTACTGCTTGCCTCAGGGCTGAGGGCTCTGGAGAGCCGGCCCCTCCCACCAGCTTTGATCTGCCTGCATTGCATAGAGAAGCACAGAGACCCAGTGATAATACATAAGTTATGTAATGAAGATGGAAAGGTTTATTGGGAGGGAATCTGGGGAGTTCAGCTTTAATAAGTTGTTGCAGTGAGAGGAATCCGGTCTGACCGCACTGTCCTTACCACTTAATACATTGTAATTTTTCACCTGCGATGTCTATTTTTATAACGATGACTCTGTGAATTTCCCATCCAGTGTGACAACATGTTCTAAGTCAGCGGGAACTTCCCGTCTCCAGGAAGAGAAGCTGCCGGACAACATTCCAGACCGCAAATTGCAAAACGTTCAAACACAACTGCAGCCAAAAAAAAAAACAACCGCATAAATATGAAGGACTAATTTAAAGATCATATAATAAAAGCAGCTTTTGCGGCAAAATTACCCCTTCAGCCCAGAAACATTCCCTGCAGTACTTGTTTCTGCCACTAGATGTCCTTAGTCTGATGGCAAGCTTTATGCAAACCCACTTTCTTCTGAGCCCAGGTTAGCCTGGACCCACCCCCAGGCTGTGATTGGACAATGAAAGGAGAAGCAGCACATTGATGGGCCCATCTTGCTGTCACTCTGCTCTCTCCCCCTATCAGCATGCTTCTTGAACTGATTAGTGCTTTTGCTGCTTCTCCCTCTCACACTCCAGCCCTGCTGTACAGGGACTGTAAGAGGCTGATACCAGGTCACATTGAGGTGCTTACTCTGCTTGTATTAAAACAATAAATTTAATGATGTATTATTCCTGAGTCTAATTCACTGTGTCTTCTTCTTTATGCCTTTCAGTGTTGTCCCAAAACCACCCGGGGCCTCCATTATTGTTCCTCCTGCTGGGCAATAAATCCATCTTTATTCTTTTCCTAACAGGGCCGTCTTTAAGGCAGGGCAAAGGGAGCAGCTGCCCTGGGCCCCATCATTGTCGTGGGGCCCAAAGCAGCTGCCTCATACTTGCCAACTATCCCAGTTCAAATTCCCTTGTCCCTTGAAGTTTTAGTCCCGTGCTGTGTCCTGATATCTCAGTGTGAAGTTCTGTTACTAATGCTGTCCAGCTCTGTCCTATTGCAGTGTACAGATTACTCACCTGCAGACCATGTTTACATGCAAATAATCGGCATTTTTATGTAAATAGCAGCAGACCACCTGCATTGATATGTAAATAGAGGCGGCATTCATATGTATATCATGTCCCCCTGAGGTCATATCCACCATCACTTCTTCTGAATGCGGCCCACCGGAGAGGTAAAGGGGAATGCTGGAAAGTCCTGCCTACAACTATAGTAATTGAGCCAAACATCAGCCTGTTCTGCAAAGATAAGCAAATTATAGGTGAACCCTTTTTCAAACTAACATGGTGCCACAGCACCCTGAATTGTGGTGCATGTTAATACGCACATCTCAGCAGATGCGTCAGGGTGTCATTAACAATTAATGGGACTGCTGTGTATCTGCTAAAGGGCAGCACGTTTCTGGGGTATCACGAAAGCGATTTTGCATGCGTTCCTGACACACACAAATGTGAACGCAGGCCAATTAGTGGTCAGTGTAAATCTTCTCATTACTTTGGGGCTTGGTGTACAATCTTTTCATTCACACTAGTGGCCAGTGTAGTGGTCAGTGTAAATCCCCATTACATAAGTGGTCAGTGTAAAGGTCCAAGTAATGGATGATGATTTTGCGCTAAAGTGCACCTAATAATATAATAATATAATATGAACATAAGTGACACTAGTGGCCAGTGTAAAACTGGTTATAAACCCCCCTTACATTGGGGGTCAGTGTAAAAAATCAATATATAAATATAGTGGTCAAGAGTGAATATAAGGTATAGTGGTGGTGACACCTTAAGCGTGAAGCTCTAATAGTCACTTAAATGTTGATAAACAATGGTTTATGCCTCTTTCCAGAAAGTGGGGGAGTATGTGTAGTGAGGACCTGCTTCTATATTGTGCTCGCACAAATAGTCTTTTCCGGTCTAGATTACCACATTGTATGGTTCCCAATCTGGTCAGCTTAGTAATCAATTGGTTCCAAAGACGAAACGCACTAGGCAATAGCAACAGCCAAACGTCAAAAATTCGATTCAAACGAACACCGTTTAGACCGGCAATTGGGATCCCAATTGGCCGGACAGTGTAAAATCTCTCTGTCTGTCTTCTCATTAAGCATTACTTATATTAAAATCGGCGCAATTTTTGACATACTCACTATGGGCTTGTTTTGCTTACAGATCTTTTCAGAGTGACACTAGTGGAGATTCCGTCCTATGGAACCAATTGATTACTAAGCTGACCAGATTGTAAAGGTAATCTAGAACCGGAAAAGACCCCTTATGCCCATACCGTCTGAGAGGTGAGGTCAGCACCATATAGAAGCAGTACCCAACTCCCCCCCCAGGCATACATTGTTTATCAACATTTGGTAAAGCATCACGTGTCACCTACACCTATATACCTTATATTCCCTTGTAGGACTATATATTTATATATTTATTTTTATTCACTTTCATATTCGGTGCATTTTTATTCACGGTTTTTTAGTCACCAATTTGTGGTTATACAGTGAATATTTTATATTCCCCCCATTTTTTTTATATATTGATGAATTTTGGATTATTTTTACCTAACGTATAGCTATGATTATTTTTTTAGCACCAGTTGCACATTTGTTTCACATTTATGCTATATGGGTTGATGTTGATTCATCAATGTGATTTATTCAGCTTATGGTTTAAGTGTCAATGACCTCACTTATTTTTACATTATACACTATATTATTGGCACTTTAGCGCAAAAAGTCAATCATCCAGGGTTTGTGTTCACCTTTCCCCATTACATTCGTGGCCAGTGTAAATCTCCATTACATTAGTGGTCAGTGTAAATCCCCATTACATTCGTGGCCAGTGTAAATGGCCATTACATTCGTGGTCAGTGTAAATCCCCATTACATTAGTGGTCAATGTAGAAACTCTTCTTTTTATTGGTAATCGGTAAAAAAATACAAACTTTCATTTGTGGTCAGTATTGAATCCTCCCTTACATTGGTGGTCCAAGTAGAAACCATCTTTAAATTGGTGGTAAGTGTAAATCCCCCCTTACATTGGTGGGCTGTGTAGAAATCCCCCTTCATTGGTTGTCAGTGTAAATTCTTCATTACATTGTGTACATTTCCCTTTACATTGGTGGTAAACGCAGAATTGCCCTTACACTGGTGGTCAGTGTAAATCCCCATTTACATTGGTGGTCAGTACAAATCTCCTTGACCGTGGTTGTCAATGTAAATTCCCCCTTACTTGGAGGTCATTGCATATTCCCCCTTACACTGGCGGTTGGTGTAAATGCTCCTATTACATTAGTGCCAGTGTAGAAATCCCTCTTTATATTGGTGGGTGATGTAAAATCCCCCATTACATAGTGGTCAGTGCAAATTCCCACTCACGTTGGTGGTCAGTGTAAATCCCCCTCACATTGGTGGTCAGTGTAAAATCCCCCACTATATACTTGCCAAAAATTTCCAGCTTTGCTCTACATGATCTGAATTTTCCGCAGCGTACTGACTCCTAACTAATCCCATATCCTACCACTGCCACTGATCTCATCAACCCCCCCCAGCATTGCCACTGATCACACCCCCCTCCCCCTGCATTGCCACTGATCCAAGAAGTCCTAGAATCCCTAGGAGTTTTCTGTCTATTGATGGGTCCCCTCACCTCCTCAGTCCATGGTGTGCAAGCAATGAGTAGATAATGTGCTGTAACCTTTAGCAACCAATCAGTGAGCAGTAATGACGTGCACTAACCTCTTGCAACCAATCATTGAGTGGAAAGGATATGTAGTAACCCAATCAGTAAGCAGTACTAATGTGCAGTAACCTCTAGCAACTTGTTGGTGAGTGGTAAGAATGTCCAGTAACCTCTAGCAACCAATCAGTGAGCAGTAATGATGTACAGTAATCTCTAGCAACCCATCAACAAGCAGAAGTTGTGTGTTGTAAGCTTTAGCAAATAATAAGTGAGCCGTAATGTGTGCTGTAACCTCTAGCAGCCAGTCAGTGAGCGGTAATGATACACTGTAACCTCTGGCAACCAATCGCAATCGCTGCCTGATCTGATTCTGTGAACTGATTTTGAGTCTAGCTGCTATTTATTGTAGACTCAGAGCAGGTAGAGAGCAAGATTGTGTGTGGGGGGGGGGGGGGGGGCGCCCAGAAAATGTTTGCCCAGTGTCCAATCAATATTAAAGATGGCCCTGTTTCCTAATGAAGTCAGTGTGGTGCTTAGATAGGAGAAATGGAGCAGAAAATTAGGACAAATAGAGACTGAGCCATGGAACCAAAGTAAGGGAGCTCTGACACACCCTGTACAGGTGGAGCTTCCTGGCTGAAACACCAATGGCTCCACCCCTGAGGAGCTCCACAACAAAAGCATTGACAATCTGATCCAAGGCAACTACGATACATAGATGACACTCCTTCATATCACCCCAGCCCACCCCTCCAGCAAGCCTTCTGTGTCATGTATCCAGAGAATGTAGGCCACCTTTGGTTCCATGTACAAGTCAGCATTAATATAGAAACAACTTGAAGCCACTCCCCTAAAGATCTGCAAGGGAAATCAACCCAACATACAACCTTCCTAACATACAAAAATCCTGACATACAAATCTCCCAACATACATCCCTCCCCACATACAACCCAACATACAACCTTCCCAACATACAAAAATCCTGACATACAAATCTCCCAACATACATCCCTCCCCACATACAACATACAACATACATACAACAATTGACTCCCTTGTTGCCTTGGTGGTATGTTTTGGGTCATTGTCATGCTGGAAGACCCATCCATGACCCATCTTCAGTGTTCTGGATGAGGGAAGAAGGTTCTCCTACAAGATCTTACAATACATGGCCCCGTCAATGTCAATTGGCTCCTCAATGCGGCAAAGTCGGCCTGAACCTTTATCAGAGAAACTACCCCAAATCATCATGTTTCCACCTCCGTGTGACTGTAGGGATGGTGTTCTTAGGGTCAGAGTCACCATTTTTCTTCCTCCAAACAGAGAGAGTCAAGTTAATGCCAAAGAGCTCTTGGTCTCATCTGACCACAGAACTTTCTCCCAATCCTTCTCGGAATCATTTAGATGTTCATTGGAAAACGTCAGGCGGGCCTGTACATGTGTCTTCCTGAGGAGGGGGACCTGTACATGTGTCTTCCTGAGGAGGGGGACCTGTACATGTGTCTTCCTGAGGAGGGGGAACTGTACACGTGTTTTCCTGAGGAGAGGGACCTGTACATGTGTCTTCCTGAGGAGGGGGACCTGTACATGTGTCTTCCTGAGGAGGGGGACCTGTACATGTGTCTTCCTGAGGAAGGGGACCTGTACATGTGTCTTCCTGAGGAGGGGGACCTGTACACGTGTCTTCCTGAGGAGGGGGAACTGTACACGTGTCTTCCTGAGGAGGGGGACCTGTACATGTGTCTTCCTGAGGGGGGGGACCTGTACATGTGTCTTCTGAGGAGGGGGACCTGTACATGTGTCTTCCTGAGGAGGGGACCTGTACACGTGTCTTCCTGAGGAGGGGGAACTGTACACGTGTTTTCCTGAGGAGGGGGACCTGTACATGTGTCTTCCTGAGGATGGGGGACCTGTACATGTGTCTTCCTGAGGAGGGGGACCTGTACATGTGTCTTCCTGAGGAGGGGGACCTGTACATGTGTCTTCCTGAGGAGGGGGACCTGTACATGTGTCTTCCTGAGGAGGGGGACCTGTACATGTGTCTTCCTGAGGAGAGGGACCTGTACATGTGTCTTCCTGAGGAGGGGGACCTGTACATGTGTCTTCCTGAGGAGGGGGACCTGTACATGTGTCTTCCTGAGGAGGGGGACCTGTACACGTGTCTTCCTGAGGAGGGGGAACTGTACACGTGTTTTCCTGAGGAGAGGGACCTGTACATGTGTCTTCCTGAGGAGGGGACCTGTACATGTGTCTTCCTGAGGAGGGGGACCTGTACACGTGTGATCCTGAGGAGGGGGACCTGTACATGTGTCTTCCTGAGGAGGGGAACCTGTACATGTGTCTTCCTGAGGAGGGGGACCTGTACACGTGTCTTCCTGAGGAGGGACCTGTACACGTGTCTTCCTGAGGATGGGGACCTGTACACGTGTCTTCCTGAGGAGGGGGGACCTGTACACGTGTCTTCCTGAGGAGGGGGGACCTGTACACGTGTCTTCCTGAGGAGGGGGACCTGTACACGTGTCTTCCTGAGGAGGGGGACCTGTACACGTGTTTTCCTGAGGAGAGGGACCTGTACACGTGTCTTTCTGAGGAGGGGGACCTGTACATGTGTCTTCTAGAGGAAGGGGACCTGTACATGCGTCTTCCTGAGGAGGGGACCCTGTACATGTGTCTTCCTGAGGAGGGGGACCTGTGCATGCGTCTTCCTGAGGAGGGGACCTGTACATGTGTCTTCCTGAGGAGAGGGACCTGTACACGTGTCTTCCTGAGGAGGGGGACCTGTACATGTGTCTTCTAGAGGAAGGGGACCTGTACATGCGTCTTCCTGAGGAGGGTGACCTGTACATGAGTCTTCCTGAGGAGGGGACCTGTACATGTGTCTTCCTGAGGAGGGGGACCTGTGCATGTGTCTTCCTGAGGAGGGGGACCTGTACATGTGTCTTCCTGAGGAGGAGGACCTGTACATGTGTCTTCCTGAGGAGGAGGAGGACCTGTACATGTGTCTTCCTGAGGAGGAGGGGGACCTGTACATGTGTCTTCCTGAGGAGGAGGACCTGAACATGTGTCTTCCTGAGGAGGAGGACCTGTACATGTGTCTTCCTGAGGAGGAGGGGGACCTGTACATGTGTCTTCCTGAGGAGGAGGGGGACCTGTACATGTGTCTTCCTGAGGAGGGGACCTGTGTACATGTGTCTTCCTGAGGAGGAGGACCTGTACATGTGTCTTCCTGAGGAGGAGGGGGACCTGTACATGAGTCTTCCTGAGGAGGGGGACCTGTACATGTGTCTTCCTGAGGATGGGGGACCTGTACATGTGTCTTCCTGAGGAGGGGGACCCGTACATGTGTCTTCCTGAGGAGGAGGGGACCTGTACATGTGTCTTCCCGAGGAGGAGGACCTGAACATGTGTCTTCCTGAGGAGGAGGACCTGTACATGTGTCTTCCTGAGGAGGAGGACCTGTACATGTGTCTTCCCGAGGAGGAGGACCTGTACATGTGTCTTCCTGAGGAGGGGGACCTGTACATGTGTCTTCCCGAGGAGGAGGACCTGTACATGTGTCTTCCCGAGGAGGAGGACCTGTACATGTGTCTTCCCGAGGAGGAGGACCTGTACATGTGTCTTCCTGAGGATGGAGGACCTGTACATGTGTCTTCCTGAGGAGGAGGGGGACCTGTACATGTGTCTTCCTGAGGAGGAGGTGGACCTGTACATGTGTCTTCCCGAGGAGGAGGACCTGTACATGTCTCTTCCTGAGGAGGGGGACCTGTACATGTGTCTTCCCTAGGAGGAGGACCTGTACAAGTGTCTTCCCGAGGAGGAGGACCTGTACATGTGTCTTCCTGAGAGGAGGACCTGTACATGTGTCTACCTGAGGAGGAGGACCTGTACATGTGTCTTCCTGAGGAGGGGACCTGTACATGTGTCTTCCTGAGGAGGATGACCTGTACATGTGTCTTCCTGAGGAGGGGGACCTGTACATGTGTCTTCCTGAGGAGGGGACCTGTACATGTGTCTTCCTGAGGAGGGGGGGGGGGAGGGGGACCTGTACATGTGTCTTCCTGAGGAGGGGGACCTTGCGGACGCTGCAGGATTTCATTTCATAGCAGTATATTGTGTTACCAATGGTTTGTTTGGTGACTGTGCGAGTGATTGCGGGTGGGGTGTGCCAGCCAACCCAGGTGTGACAGAGAACAGTGTCACTGAGGCTGGGTGTAAGCTGGCAGACAGACCTACAACAGTCTACAACTGCCAGCAGTGCGAACCCGACATCTTGATGACAGTAAGGCCAGTCTGTGTGAGGAGGAGGAGTCAGACTGACTCTGGTGCGCACCGGCTGGTCCTCCAGAGTGTGTGAGTTCTGCAGAGTGTGGATAGAGTGACACAGTGATGTTGAGCGTCACTCTCTCAGCTCACTCATCACTGACTCTTCATGTGTCCCTCAGGATGATCCGATGATTCCATGGGCACTGGTATAGCTGCATTTCATTGGGGGGGGGGGGGGGGTCTTTACCGGCTCGAAGCGTCATCTCCCTGAAATGAATTTTTGCAGGTTGGGATGTCTGCATAGAGAGAATTCAACCATCAGAAGTGACTGAACTCCCTGACCTCTCTTATACCCCTCCACCTTATCTCTGTATTGTTGTGGAGATGTTTATTAATGTATGTTGTCAGACGCCCCCCAGTGTCAGTTTTGCTGTAATACGCTCATGCGAGGGTATTCGCACATACAGACGTTGGTGGAAGACCATTGGATGCGGAAACCTTCCCGTGGACATGGCAGATCTGCTTGCTCTTTTAAGGATGTTCCTCACCAAGAGACTGGCCACTTCATGGCGACTGCATTAGTAAGCAGATCTGCGTACATTGGAACCATAGCATAACCATACAAAATGATGGCCCACCGAGCCATGATAGAGTACGGCTCGCGTCATTGGTAGCAGTGGGAGTGTGCACACGGTCGTGTTCAGAGCCATGTAAGTGTTCAAATTGTGAGACCCTTCGTGTCTCACAGGACTCTTGCCACATGGCTCTGCACACGACCATCTGCACACGTCACTACTGGATTTCTATTTGAATACATACATGTGTGTGATTGGTTCTTTTGAAATAATACACTTGTCTGATTGTGTCCGGGAAGGCGTGACCGCGCAGCAGGAAATGCACAACTGACACGCCTATGCGCACACGTGCGCCTGTCACCAATGTTGGCGCCAAAGGGGCTATTTAAACTGAACACACCATAGTCGTTGGTTGACCTTCCGCAATTATCCTTCTGTTACCGTTCTTTGTATGCACTTACCTCATGTTGTTCACTGTTTTACTGTTTTTTTTGTGAAATACCAATAAAAAATATTTTCAACACTAAACTGAACACACCAAAGACTCCTTGCTGTTTGGTCTGCAGCTCCTGTGTGTAGTGAACCCTGTTATCCGTGCTGACCTCTGAACCTTGACCCGGGCTTGCTCTTACTAACCCTGTCTGCTTGATACCCTGACTCCGGCTTGTTTCTTGGACTTCTCTTCTGCCTGCGGCTCTGCCTGATCCACCAGAACGTTACCGACCCGGCCGGCCTGACTCTGCATCTACTCCTCCAGCCTGCTGCGACTCTGCTCTGCGAATCGTACCTGCTCCTGTTCCATCTGCGATCCAGTCTGCCACGGTTCTGGTCTACCGGTCTGCCTGCTGCATCTCCAGCCATGAGCATCCAGCCATACCGATACTGGACTGATCCCAGGCACTCCTGCCTCACCGTGCTTCTGTGGCTGCTGTTTCCACCTCAGGGGCCCACAAGCTGGTGCGGCAAGAGAGGCGCTCCTCTACACGCCGGGCTCACCATCCAGGTACGTGGCAGATTGGCTGATTCTGAAGCCACCATCTTCCTTTGTTATTCATTCTTACAGTATAAATAAAGGTTGCTGCCCATCCTATGGAGGATTCTGCTGAGCTCAACGTGATACCAGCATCTGTGTCTGTGTTACTTGGAGATATAGAAGCGCCGCTTTCCCGGCATTATACAAGAGAGCTGTATTTGTGCTTTTCAGCGCAAAGAAATGATTTGCTTATAAGGAGAAGCTTAAAATTTCCAGGACAGTATGTTCAACATTCTTGTCATTCTATTCACTTTTTTAAGCTCACAATAAAGTTTTATGTTCAAAATGTCAGATAACACAATGTCAGGGCTGGGCTCTCAGCCCTCTCTTCTCAGTGCTCAGGTTGCTCAGCTGTCAGTTAATTGCCAGCACTCAGCGTTCTACAGCGGCTCACCTGGTGATCATTTCCTGCTCGTCAGTCCAGCCTACAGCCAGCCCCTTCTGGCTATTTAACCCCTTCACATCCTGCCCATGTACATATGACGCCCAGCAGGTGGATCTCCCATCCTGGGTGGGCGTCATATTACGTCCTCCCATTCCCGACCGCCTAGGGGGCGCACGCCCCCCCCACGCCCGCGGCGTCGCTCGGGACCCGGTGCAAGTGCCGGCGGCCGCGATGTCCGCCCGGGCACCCGCGATTGCCCGTTAAAACAACGGGACCGTGCTGGACCGTGGAGCTGTGTGTGTTAAACACACAGCTCCACGTCCTGTCAGCGGAGAAGAGACCGATCATGTGATCCCCAGTACGGAGGAACACCGATCGGTCTCCTCCCCTTGTGAGTCCCCCTCCCCCCACAGTTAGAATCACTCATATAGTGAACACATTAACCCCTGCAGCGACCCCCTAGTGTTAACCCCTTCCCTGCCAGACACATTTACACAGTAATCAATGCCAATTTATAGCAACGATCGCTGTGTAAATGTGAATGGTCCCAAAAATGTGTCAAAAGTGACCGAAGTGTCCGCCGCAATGTCGCAGTCACGAAAAAAAAAAACGCAGATCGCCGCCATTACTAGTAAAAAAAAAAAATGCAATAAAATCTATCCCCTATTTTGTAGACCTATAACTTTTGCGCAAACCGATCAATATACGCTTATTGCGATTTTTTTTACCAAAAATATGGAGAAGAATACGTATCGGCCTAAACTGAGGAAAAAAATAGTTATTTTTTTTCAAAATTGGATATTTATTATAGCAAAAATAAAAAAATATTGTGTTTTTTTTTCAAAATTGTCAGCTTTTTTTTGTTTATAGCGCAAAAAATAAAAACCGCAGAGGCGACCAAATACCACCAAAAGAAAGCTCCATTTGTGGGAACAAAAGGACGTCAATTTTGTTTGGGTGAAACGTCGCACGACCGCGCAATTGTTAGTTAAAGCTACGCAGTTCCGAATCGCAAAAAGTGCTCCGGTAAGGAAGGGGGTAAAATGGCCCGCTGCTGAAGCGGTTAAACTGCCTGGTTCATTTCTTCCATTCCTTCTCCTTGGTCACATATCTGGAGATTCTCTGCTGTGTTCCCGTTGAAGACTTGCCTGCCTGACGTCCCTTCTGGTTCCTGATCCTGTCTGCTGCCTCCGACTACGCTGATCTCTGGCTTCCTGATTTCCTGGCTTGTTCTGACTACCCACTTTGGCTACTGAACCCTGGCTATGTTTTGACTAGGTCTACTATTTGTACCATTTTTACCATTTTATTAAAAGGTGTGATTTTTACAGCATTTTCTGTCTCTGTCTGTTTTATGGTTCCTGACACAGGAATACAGAAAGGGACAGACACTGAGATTTATTTGTTCTTGGCTATAAATCTCAGTTAACGTCAATGTCAATAAACTTTATGTATATGATCAGAGATGGCGATTGGTAGCAGGATAATAAAATGTCAGATATAGACGGGGGAAGGTCACACTACGGGCCCGGCAGGTGACATGCGGCCCCCCTTTTTTATTGCCCCCCCAAAAAAAAAGGTCCAGGAAAAAGGATTTTTTGGATTTTTTTCCCCCCCCTTAAAAAAAGTTTATACTTTTTTTTAAATTTGGAAAACCCAAAAAAAACCCCAAAATTTTTTTTTTCCAAAAAACCAAAACAAAAAAATTAAAAAAAGGAACCCCCCCCAATTTTTTCCTTTTTCCTCCTACATTTCATTTTTTTTTAAAAGCTTTTTTTTAAAATTTAAATTTCAAAAAAACACATTTTTAAGGGAAATCCATTTAAATTTTTTCTCACTTTTTAAAACTTTTTCACTTTCTACTTTTAATTCCCTAAAACCTAAAAATTTTTAGGGGGTTCTTTTTTTACATAGGGGGGGCCCCCAATTTTACATCATTTTTCCCAAAAAATTTTTAAATTTTTTCACCCCCTTTTAAAAATTCATCCCCAAAAACCCTTTTCATTTTTCTGCAAAAAAACCTTCCAACTTTTACCCCCTCTTTTTTTTTTCACCTTTTTTCACCACTCCTTTTTCATAATCCCCCCTTTCACTTTTTAAACCCCCCCTTTTATTTTTTTTAATTTTTCCCCTCGTTTCATTTAAAAATTTTCCTTTAATCTTTTCCCCTTTCTTAAAATTTTTTTCCCCCCTTTTCCTTTAATTTTTAATTTTTTTTTCCCCCTCTTAAATTTTTCACCCCCCTTTCATCTTTTCCCCCCCTTTTTTTTTTTAAACCCCTTTTCCTTTTAATTTTTTCCGCCCCTTCACTCTTAATTTTTTTTCCTAAAATTAAAAAACCCCCTTTTTTTTTTCTTGAAAACCCCTCCTTTTTTCATCTCCCCCTCTTCACTTTTTTTTTTTTTTTTTTTTTAAAAAAAAAAAAAACCCCTTTTCCTATCATTTTTCCCTCTTTTTTCACTTTTTTTCAAACCCCCTCCTTTTTTTTTCCTTTCCCCCCCCTTTTTTGTTAAAATTTTGAAATTTTTTTCCAAAATCATTTCATTTTTTTTTTTTTTCATTTTTTTTTCTTCACTTCCTTTTTCCTTAATTTTTATCCCTTTTTAAATTTTCAAAAAACCCCTGAAAAATCATTTTTCCCCCTTTTTTAAAAAAAACTAAAAACCCCCCCTTTTTTTATCTTTTTCCCCCTAAAATTTAATTTCCCCCCTAAAAAAAACTTTTCACCCCCCTTCACTCTGCACCCCTCCTATCATCATCCCCTCTTCACTCTGCACCCCTCCAATCATCATCATCCCCCTCTTCACTCTGCACCCCTCCTATCATCATCCCCCTCTTCACTCTGCACCCCTCCTATCATCATCCCCCTCTTCACTCTTGGCACAGTAAAGTTCTCCTCCGCGCTCCCCCGGGTGATCTCTGTATATCGCTGTGTCATGGCCGTCTGAGAGTTAATCAATAACCAGTCATTGGAAAGTTATAACATTCCATAAATATGAGGGGGGGGGGAGGGGAGGGATAAATCCAACACAGATAATGAGAGTTATAAAACTGAGCACCCTGAGCCACCAAACCGGACCCTCCACACATCAGAACGCTGCGAGATCCCCGATCACACCGACACTGTCCATACACAGAGGACTGGAAACAGGAGCTCTCCGCTGCGGTGCCATTCACTATGACCATCACCCCCAACTCATCCGTCCAACGCGACTCTCATGTACACCCATTGGTGCGCACCAAACGGCACGCTAACACCATACCGTGCGTCGCGGTGCGCTGCCAGGAATGGTGCCGGTCCCTGGCATTGGGTGGCTGCATTGCCAGGCCATCCGATGGAATCCGAAGTCTGAAGGGCCCCCCAGAGTTACGTTTTCACACCGATACCAGAATGGATCTGACACGGCACCTATAACCCAATAGATCAATAAAAACTATTTTCACCCATGGGACAGACAAGAACAAAAAAGAAGAAAAAGTAGAAAGAATGAATAGAAAGAAAACAAAAAAAGGAAAAATTTATAAAAAAAAAAATCAAATAAATAAAAAAGATAAAAAGTAAAAAAATATATATACAGTATAACAATCGATAATGTAAAAAAAAAAAATGAAAAACACACAAAACAAAAGGGCCAGAGCAAAACGAGAGAACAAAAAGGCATCACAGCTGCCAGAGACGAGACATTACCCCACGACACCCCAAAAAAGAGGAAAGGGGAACAGAAACACCGATGTTAACAAATATGTAATAAAACACGCATCTTACAAGAACAATATACTGTATATATAAAAAAATATAAATATTTAAAAATAACAAACAAACAAAAAAAAAAAGTCTGGGTGCTGGGTGACCCACCCTACCTTCACCTCCCAACTTCTCTGACGCCCCAACATACATTTGGACTTTTTGGGGTATTTTTTAGACATGTGCAAATCGTTTTTCGTTTTTTTTTTTTAAATTTTTTTCGTTCGTTTGTTTTCGCACGAATGAACGAATCGTTCGAATCGTACGAATCCGATTAAAGAATCATTCAAATCGAACGAATCCGAAAAACAACGAAAATCCGAAAAAAACGAATTAGAAACAACGAATGTAAAAATGAAGAAAATCCGGAAAAAAAACGAAAAAAATTTGTACATTTGTAACTTTTTTTTTTTGTTGAATTGGTAATTTCCCTGTCCCTTACAATGGTGCTGCAAAACGTACTTCGAATGGATTGAACAAAAAAATTCGTACATTTTTAACTTTTTTTTCATTTCGTAACTTTTTTTTGTTTCGATTCGTAACTTTTTTTGTTTTGATTCGTAACTTTTTTTTGTTTCGATTCGTAAATTATTAAAATGAAAAAATAGCATACACATTACATAAAATATGAATTATGCTCCGATTACGAATCTACGAATGTTACGAATGTTACGAATGTAAGAATAAATACGATTGCGTCTGAAAATTAAACTAACGAAAAAACGAATCAAAGAAAAAAATAACTCTTACGAAATGTACGAATCGTTACGAATCAACGGAAACAAAAAAAACGAAACAAAAAAAAACAAAATTTTTTTTGTGCACATTTCTAATTTTTTTTTTTCTTTTGTGCCCCTGCTGTGCCCTTTGTTGGGTGTGTGAGTATCTTGGTTTGGTATGTTTTCGTCTCTATTTGATTTATTTTCATGACAAGCTTCACAGACATGTATTTGGATTTCACCATCTCCTGAAGAAATGAACTTTGTTCATGAAACGCGTCGAGTTCATTATCGCTACTTGATTGTTGAGAAATGATTTGTGTCTGTTTACATCTTTTATCTCTTGATTACACGGCTACTTGTACTTTGCACTCCACTTTTGAATCTTTATAAATAATTAGAGATGTTATAATTTATACACTTGTGGCATTAATGATTGTGGCGCAGCTCTATCAAAGTCCCGTGGACAAAAATAGCTTTTATTAGTCTATCGGGTTATAAGCGCCGTTATTGGTGTCAAAACATCAGCCAGAATTCTGGGGGCCCCCCTCGGGCCTCGGTGTCGTGGATCTGCAGTAATGTTTCATGCCCTGCCTGTCTGTTTACCACCCTGGTCTGTGTATCAGCTTAGGGCCACGCCCTCACACCTGGGTGTTAATCTTCTCTCAGCACAACCCCACCCCAGCCTCTAACAGGAAACACAACTTACCTCCGTGCACTGCGAGCCTCGCCCCAACAACAGTATGTAAAGGCTTCCCTGTGTGGTTCTTGCCGTGTGCTCTGCGTTTGATTCCGTGTACCGACTTTTGGCGTGTTCTCCTGACCATCCCTGTCTGCTTGTTGCCCTGACCCTTGGCTTGTCCTCCTAACTATTCCTTATTGCCCTGACCCTTGGCTTGTCCTCCTGACTATTCCTTGTTGCCCTGACCCTTGGCTTGTCCTCCTGACTATTCCTTGTTGCCCTGACCCTTGGCTTGTCCTCCTGACTATTCCTTGTTGCCCTGACCCTTGGCTTGTCCTCCTGACTATTCCTTGTTGCCCTGACCCTTGGCTTGTCCTCCTGACTATTCCTTGTTGCCCTGACCCTTGGCTTGTTCTCCTGACTATTCCTTGTTGCCCTGACCCTTGGCTTGTCCTCCTGACTATTCCTTGTTGCCCTGACCCTTGGCTTGTCCTCCTGACTATTCCTTGTTGCCCTGACCCTTGGCTTGTCCTCCTGACTATTCCTTGTTGCCCTGACCCTTGGCTTGTCCTCCTGACTATTCCTTGTTGCCCTGACCCTTGGCTTGTCCTCCTGACTATTCCTTGTTGCCCTGGATTGCTGCTTCCTCTCCATTCAGCCATGAGCGTGAGCTGGGAGACCCTGGGGGGCCGTGACCTGGAGTCAGCTGCGGCAAAGCCCATCCTCACCATCAGAGGCTCTGGTGAATACCTGTTAGACTCTGCGCCCTGGGCAATCTTATGCTCTAGCTCCCCGTTTGATCCGTGTCGGTGCTCAGGTGGAGCTGCATTCCTGAACCACCCAGAGCTCTATTAGCAGCAGTCAGCCGAAGGGTCCCCAACCTTAGCGGTGCACTCCTAACCCCAGCGGTGTGCACCTGTCACCTGGCCTCAGGTGACCTGACAGTTTGCTCGGGCGATGGACTAGGCTGATGTGCCACTACCCGCTGATGATCAGCTGCAGGCATTGGGGCCCCAAAGGGGGGGCAAGGGGGGGGGCAAGTGCCCCCCCCCTGGAATCAGGGATCGAAAACAGGAGTGATTACCCCCCTCACCCCTCCTCTCTCTCTTCCCCCCTGTTTTTTTAACCCCCTCTCTCTCTCTCACCCCCCATCTGTCTCTCCCCCTCTCTCCCCTCACACTCCCTCTCTCTCTCTCACCCCCTTTCTCTCTGTCACCCCCCACATGTATGTCGTTTCTGACAGTCTCTTGGGCCATGTATGCAGTCACTGACATTCCCTTGGGCCATGTATGCAGTCACTGACAGTCTCTTGGGCCATGTATGCATTCTCTGACAGTCTCTCAGGCCATGTATGCAGTCACTGACAGTCTCTTGGGCCATGTATGCATTCTCTGACAGTCTCTCGGGCCATGTATGCAGTCACTGACAGTCTCTTGGGCCATGTATGCAGCCACTGACAGTCTCTTGGGCCAGGGATGCAGTCACTGACAGTCTCTTGGGCCCTGTATGCAGTCTCTGACAGTCTCTTGGGCCATGTATGCCGTCTCTGAAAGTCTCTTGGGCCATGTCCGCAGTCCCTGACAGTCTCTTGTGCCATGTCTGCAGTCCCTGACCGTGATAATGTGATAATGACATTTTCGAAAAGGTCAGAGCATGGGTGACCTTAAAAATGATTCCCCCCCCCCGAAAAAAGTTCTGCGGACACCCATGGCCGCAGGGCATAGTCCGCAGACACGAGACCCAGGAATCTAATCAGACCCAGGTGATGCGATTCCTTGGGGATTTGGCTTCCCATTTTGAACAGCTTCAGGCCTCCTTAGGACCTCCGGTTCCACAACCTCAACCGCAATCTGCGGCCGTATCTGGTCCAGCCACAGTTCCAGCCACAAACCCTTTTGCATTCACCAGCTCCGTCCCGTTAATCGGGGGACTCCAAGGCCTGCAGAGGGTTCCTTAGCCAGTCTACCATTCATTTTGAACTCCAGCCCCAAAGCTTCCCGTCTGATGGGGCAAAGGTGGCCTATATTATTTCCCTCCTGTCCGGCGAGGCTTCAGCCTGAGCTGCCCCTCTGTGGGGGAAGATCGATCCAGTGGTTTCTAGCCTGTCTAATTTCTTGAAACTCTTGCGGAATCTCTTTGAGGAACCGGGTCGTGTCTCTTCAGCGCCCTCTTAGGTCTCTACCAAGAGTCTGCTTCTGGGGGACGGTACGCTCTTCATTTTCATATACTAACTGCTGAGCTGAGCTGGAATATTGAGGCCTTAGTTGCTACCTTTTTACATGGCCTCTCTGACAGAGTGAAGGATGAATTAGCGGGAAGAACCATCCCGCTGATCTGGACGATGTCATCTCCCTGTGTAACCCGATCGATATTAGACATGTGCATTCCGTTATGTTCCGAATCGAAATTCAGACGAATTTTTCATTAGTCGGACATTCGGATTCATCCGAATTACCGAATTACAATACTAACCAATTTAACCGAATCCGAATTTTTTCGAATCGAAAAAACGCGGACGAAATTCGAAATATCTCAGGGTCACTTAGTGATAGAAACCCAACATTTGGATATGTTGTAGTACTAGTTCTACTGTGTGATCTCCTGTAGACTATTAACAGCCCTTTCACTTCTTTTTTTTTTTGCAGATCTTCTGCAGACTGTTAGAATCAATTTTCATTTTTTTTTTCAAATTCGGGGGGCAAAATATTTTCGAATCCGCTTGAAATAGTATCAACATGATTCGGAATTTTTTCAACTGCATTTTAAACAATTTCAACCGGATTCGAAAATATTTTGGGACCCAACTTTGGGGCCACGTATCTCGGGTTTACTTGGTGATAGAAACCCCAAATTTGGAGAGGTTGTAGTCGGGTCGCAAAAATATTTTCGAATCCGCTTGAAATAGTTTCAAAATGATTTGAAATTATTTCAACTGCATTTGAAATTATTTCAACCGCATTTGAAAATATTTCAACCGGATTCGAAAATATTTTGCGACCCAACTTTGGGGCCACGTATCTCGGGTTTACTTGGTGATAGAAACCCCAAATTTGGAGAGGTTGTAGTCGGGTCGCAAAATATTTTAGAATCCGCTTGAAATAGTATCAACATTATTTTGAAATTTTTTCAACTGCATTTGAAATTTTTTCAACCCCATTTGAAAATATTTAAACCGGATTCGAAAATATTTTGCGACCCAACTTTGGGTCCACGTATCTCGGGTTTACTTGGTGATAGAAACCCGAAATTTGGAGAGGTTGTAGTCGGGTCGCAAAATATTTTCGAATCCGCTTTAAATTATTTCAACTGCATTTGAATTTTTTCAAATGCATTTGAAATTTTTTCAACCGCATTTGAAACTATTTCAACCGGATTCGAAAATATTTTGCGACCCAACTTTGGGTCCACGTATCTCAGGGTCACAAATTTGGAGAGGTTGTAGTGCTTGTTCTACTGTTTTTGCATACCAAATTTGGGGTTTCTAGCTAGAAGTGGCTCCGAGATACGTGGCCCCAAAGTCGGGTCGCAAAATGTCAAACACTTTTCTGCAGCAGAGAATGACATTTTGGCAAATTTGGTATGCAAACACAGTAGAACTAGCACTACAACCTCTCCAAATTTGGGGTTTCTATCGCTAAGTGACCCTGAGATACGTGGACCCAAAGTTGGGGCGCAAAAAATTTTCGAATTCGAAAATCGGTCGAAAACTAAACGAAATCCGAAAACGAATTTAAAAAATTTAAAAAATCTAACTAAACGAAATTAATTAATTAAAGAATTAAAACGAAACGAAACGAATTTTTTCCTTTTGCACATGTCTAATCGATATTCGCTGTCAGGAGAGGTCCCTTAGTCAGCCTGATCACCCCTCTCTTCGACCCGTGGAGCATCCCCTGCCAGCTGAGGAACCTATGTAGCTGGGTCGGATCAGGCTATCTCCCGAGGAACATGCTAGGCGCAGAACTCTGGGCGTGTGTCTCTATTGTGGGGGCAAAGGTCACTTAGTCCGGGAAACGCTCGGGTCTAATACATCTGGAAGGTGGAGTATTGGACCCAGAAATATCACCTTCTCGTCTCCTTCTTTCGGTGTTCCTTCCTGTTGGCGCTTCCTCTCATTCGGTCTTGGCAGATCTGGATTCCGGAGCCGCTGGCAATTTTATTGACTGGAGAACTGCATCGTCCAGGAAACGTACCCTTTCGCCCCTCACCACTCCATTGATGGTCTTGGCGATTGGTGGCACTGTTCTGCCAGGGGGCCCTATCCGCTTCCAGACCCTCCCTGTTAAGATGTTGGTAGAGATACTCCACCAGGAGTGGATATCCTTCCTTATCCTACCTAAGACCTCAACCCCTATCGTATTGGGCCTTTCTTGGATACGGCTCCATTCTCCACACGTTGACTGGACTTCTGGGCAGATCCTGGCTCGGGGTTCCTCCCGTTTCTCATCCTGTCTACTCAAGGTTGCCCCAAAATAGAAACTTCCTGTTGCAACCACCTCAGAATCTTCTGCTCTTCCGGCTGCATATAGCGATTTCCGGGATGAGTTCTGCAATCAGCTGAGGTGCTTCCTCCTCACAGGTTCTGTGCTAATGACCTTGTACCCGGAGCAACTCTGCCAGGGGTCGTAACTATCCTGTCCATCCCAGAGACCCAGGCCATGTCAGAGTAAAAAGGATGATACTTTATGACTCAACATTGACTATCAAGGCTTAAACGCAGTGACAATCAAAAATCAATACCCCTTACCCTTATTATGGGGTGGAGGACACTGAATGGAGGTCAGTGGAGGGATTGGGGGAGAGGGGTGGAGGACACTGAATGGAGGTCGGTGGAGGGATTGGGGGAGAGGGGTGGAGGACACTGAATGGAGTTCATTAGAGGGATTGGTAGAGAGGGGTGGAGGACACTGAATGGAGGCCAGTGTAGGGATTGGCAAAAAGGGGTGGAGGACACTGAATGGAGGACGGTGGAGGAATTGGTGGAGGACACTGAATGGAGGACGGTGGAGGAATTGGTGGAGGACACTCAATGGAGGACGGTGGAGGGATTGGTGGAGAGGGGTGGAGGACACTGAATGGAGGATGGTGGAGAGGGGTGGAGGACACTGAATGGAGGATGGTGGAGAGGGGTGGAGGACACTCAATGGAGGATGGTGGAGGGATTGGGGGAGAGGGGTGGAGGATGGTGGGGGGTTGGTGGAGAGGGGTGGAGGATGGTGGAGGACACAGTTACTTTGCATAATTACTGTATATATAAAGATCTAGTTGTCTCCGTCGTGTGTCAATAAATTTCTTTCTTATTACATCATTGTGGAATTTCCAGTTCTGAAGTCCGGGGGACAGTAACCTCGGTGACATTAAACATTGGATGGGATTTGAACTTTTTACAACATTCCTGATCTGTGTGCCTCAGTGACCCGGAACACTCAGAGCTCCGACTCTGCCTGATTCCTCCTCATTTGTCCCTCATGTCGCTCTGATCTCTATACTTGTATATAAAATGCACTTTTTATCTATCAAAAAGTTGCTGCATTTTTTCAATTTTAAAAGTCAGTGGTCATCACATGGAGGCTCAGCGTCACATGGAGGCTCAGCGTCACATGGAGGCTCAGCATCACATGGAGGCTCCGCATCACATGGAGGCTCCGCGTCACATGGAGGCTCAGCGTCACATGGAGGCTCCGCATCACATGGAGGCTCCGCATCACATGGAGGCTCCGCGTCACATGGAGGCTCAGCGTCACGTGGAGGCTCAGCGTCACATGGAGGCTCAGCGTCACATGGAGGCTCAGCGTCACGTGGAGGCTCCGCATCACATGGAGGCTCAGCGTCACATGGAGGCTCAGCATCATGTGGAGGCGTTACCTATGTAGCAGAATCTCTGACCTCTTCCAGTCTAATGAGGACCTTTGAGGCCACGGACCGCGGACATCCTTCAATATGTGGTGGGTTGTGAGGCATAGTGGGTGCAGAGGTGGTAAAAGTCATTGGGCACCAGACACTTCTGGGATGCAAAAGAGGTTTTATTTCTTTTAACCGTCCTTTTTATATTTTGCAAGGGAAAGAGGGTTAGGGCCAGGACACCCTTAAGTAGTTGCAATTTCAATAGGCAGACTCCGAGACTTCAATAGGTAGACAGCCGTACAGGGAAAGGCCCCAGCAAGGCGCCACTCCTGCACACTCAGGTTTGCTGTCTCCTATGGCAACAGTCTTTAACAGTTCCTAATGCAAAGTTCAACAATTCTCTCAGCTTCACTACAATGTCCACTTGTGGCTCTTCAGCTCCTCGAGCTCCTCCTGGTCTCTCACTGGACTCTCTGATTCACTGACTCTGAATCCCTTGAGCTCCTCAAGGCTCTTGAGGTGGGATCTCCCTCAAGCTTCACCCCTCTGACCGGCTCAGTCCCTGGCTTGGCACTCCAGATACTCCTCAAGCTTCACCCCTCTGACCGGCTCGGCCCCTGGCTTGGCACTCCAGATACTCCTCAAGCTTCACCCCTCTGACCGGCTCTGTCCCTATCTTGGCACTCCCAATCCTATGTTGCCCTCTTATTTCTGGATAGGCCCTCACACAGCCTGGCAACTAGATGCCCCCTGGACAGTGGCGGTGCGTGCATAGAGGGTGCAGGAGCGCCGCCCCCTCTCTCCTGCACCGCTCTATCACCAATAGATAGATTCATGCATTGCATAAATCTATCTATTGTCGGCGCTGCCGCCCCCTATTCAGGTGTCCGACCCCTTGTCGGGCGCCGGGCATCTGAATTACAGCGGCGGAGAAGAGAGGAGGAGCGGGCAGGAGAAGACATCAGGGTTGGGATAAAATGGAGGACACCGGACACTGCTCGCCGCCTTCAGCCGCTGCCCACCCAAGACAAGGTAAGTGCCGGGCAGACGGCGGGCGGGGGCACAGTAGCAGCACTTGGGGCACAGTGGCAACATTTGGGGCACAGTAGCAGCACTTGGGGCACAGTGGAAACATTTGGGGTACAGTGGCAGCACTTGGAGCACAGTGGAAAAATTTGGGGTACAGTGGCAGCACTTGGGGCACAGTAGCAGCGTTTGATGGGCAAAGTGGCTGCGTTTGATGGGGAAAGTGGCTGCGTTTGATGGCAAAGTGGCTGCGTTTGATGGGCACAGTGGCAAAGTTTGATGGGCACAGTGGCTGCATTTGATGGGCACAGTGGCTGCGTTTGATGGGCACAGTGGCTGCGTTTGATGGGCACAGTGGCTGCGTTTGATGGGCACAGTGGCTGCGTTGATGGCACAGTGGCTGTGTTTGATGGCATAGTGGCAGCGTTTGATGGCACAGTGGCAAAGTTTGATGGCACAGTGGCTGCATTTGATGGGCACAGTGGCTGCATTTGATGGGCACAGTGGCTGCGTTTGATGGCACAGTGGCTGCGTTTGATGGGCACAGTGGCTGCGTTTGATGGGCACAGTGGCTGCGTTCGATGGAACAGTGGCAGCATTTGGGGCACAGTGGCAGCATTGATGGGCACAGTGGCAGTGTTTGATGGCACAGTGGCTGCATTGATGGGCACAGTGGCTGCGTTTGATGGCACAGTGCTGCATTTGATGGGCACAGTGGCAGTGTTTGATGGGCAAAGTGGCTGTGTTTGATGGGCACAGTGGCAGTGTTTGATGGCACAGTGGCTGCATTTGATGGGCACAGTGGCTGCGTTTGATGGGCACAGTGGCTGCATTTGATGGCACAGTGGCAGTGTTTGATGGGCAAAGTGGCAGTGTTTGATGGCACAGTGGCTGCATTTGATGGGCAAAGTGGCAGTGTTTGATGGACACAGTAGCAGCGTTCGATGGGAACAGTGGCAGCTTTTGGGGCACAGTGGCTGCATTGATGGGCACAGTGGCTGCATTTGATGGGCACAGTGGCAGCATTTGATGGGCACAGTGGCTGCATTTGATGGGCAAAGTGGCAGTGTTTGATGGACACAGTAGCAGCGTTCGATGGGAACAGTGGCAGCATTTGGGGCACAGTGGCAGCATTTGATGGGCACAGTGGCAGCATTTGATGGGCACAGTGGCAGCATTTGATGGGCACAGTGGCTGCATTTGATGGGCACAGTGAGGCTGCATTTGATGGGGTTTTTTTCTGAATTTTTCAGTTTGTTTGCACCCCCCCCCCCAAAAAATTTGAGCACCGGCCGCCACTGCCCCTGGATAGGCCCAATCTCCGGCCTAGCAGCCCGGGGCAGACGACACATGTCCATCTGGGTGGCACAGAACATAGATCACCTGACTCCACCCGAATATATAGGTTCTCCCAGCAGGATTCAAGAAACCCCCCCCCCCCATATACCCATAACTTGACCTTGAAATGTCCTTCTCACATCTAATGCCACCAAGTGCCCGGCCACCTAGTGGCAGAAGAGAAAATTACAACAAGGCCAAACTTATCTACAAGGCTACAACTATCTTTAGTAGCTTCTCCCGACAAGGAATTAGGGGAGGAGCTCCCTGACTAAACCCCAGGGTGCTACACCTATGCAAATACAGCCTGCTTAGGAATGCCCACTTCTCCAGACTGGCATAACTCCTCCCACTGCTTCCATCAGGAGTACTGTGACGTTTTCAAAAAGCTATGTACAGCCCCCTGCCGGCTCCTCCCACCAGCCATGATCTGCCTGCATTGCATAGAGAATCACAGCGACAGAGTGATACCATCACTAGTCATAAAAAAACAGGGTACAGGGGCGGACTGACAGCTCATGGGGCCCCCGGGAAAAAGGAGATCATGGGGCCCCCTGTGTCTCCGCCCATGTGTCCCCGCCCACATTCAAGCTGCATCCACACAAAGTCCCACCTACATATTGCACTGCCCACATTGTATGCTTTCAAAGAATTTCTCTATACTATGTTCAAAATAAATGTTTATTAAGAGGGCACAGTGGCTGCGTTTGATGGCACAGTGGTGGCAATTTATGGATACGGTGGCTTTGTTTGATGGTACAGTGGCTGCGTTTGATGGCACAATGGCTACATTTGATGGCACAGTGGTGGCAATTTATGGGCACAGTGGCTGCGTTTGATGGGCACAGTGGTGGCAATTTATGGATACGATGGCTGCATTTGATGGCACAATGGTGGCAATTTATGGGTACAGTGGCTTTGTTTGATGGTACAGTGGCTGCGTTTAATGGGCACAATGGCTGCGTTTGATGGGCACAGTGGTGCCAATTTATGGGCACAGTGCTGCGTTTGATGGGCACAGTGGTGGCAATTTATGGATACGGTGACTCCATTTGATGGCACAGTGGTGGCAATTTATGGGTACAGTGGCTGGGCACCGTGGCTGTGTTTTATGGCACAGAGGCTGCGTTTGAGGGCACCGTGGTGGCAATTTATGGGCACAGTGGCTGTGTTTGAGGGCACAGTGGCTGCGTTTGATGGGCACAGTGGTGGCAATTAATGGGAACAGTGGCTGGGCACAGTGGCTGCGTTTGATGGGCACAGTGGGGGCAATTTATGGGTACAGTGGCTGTGTTTAATGGCACAGTGGCTGCGTTGAGGGCACCGTGGTGGCAATTTATGGGCACAGAGTGGCTGCGTTTGATGGGCACATGGCTGCGTTTGATGGGCACAGTGGCTGCGTTTGATGGCACAGTGGCTGCGTTTGATTGGCACAGTGGCTGCGTTGATGGGCACAGTGGTGGCAATTTATGGGAACAGTGGCTGCGTTTGATGGGCACAGTGGCTGCGTTTGATGGGCACAGTGGCTGCTTTGATGGGCACAGTGGCTCGTTTGATGGGCACAGTGGCTGCGTTTGATGGGCACAGTGGCTGCGTTTGATGGCACTGTGGCGGCAATTTATGGGACAGTGGCTGCGTATGAGGGCACCGTGGTGGCAATTAATGGGCACAGTGGCTGCGTTTGATGGGCACAGTGGCTGCGTTGATGGGGCACAGTGGCTGCATTGCCTGGGCACAGTGGCTGCGTTTGATGGCCACAGTGGTGGCAATTTATGGGCACCGTGGCTGCTTTATGGCACAGTGGCTGCGTTTTGATGGTCACAGTGGTGGCAATTTATGGTCACAGTGGCTGCGTTTGATGGGCACAGTGGCTCGTTTGATGGGCACAGTGGTGGCAATTTATGGGCACAGTGGCTGCGTTTGATGGCACAGTGGCTGCGTTTGATGCACAGTGGTGGCAATTTATGGGTACTGTGGCTGCATATAATGGGCACTGTGGTGGCAATTTATGGGTACAGTGGCTGGCCACTGTGGTGGCAATTTATGGGGGCAATCTATGGGCACAGTGGCTGCGTTGAGGGCACAATGGTGGCAATTGTGGCATTGTCTTTTTTCCAGTTTACGCCCCCCCCCCAAAAAAAAACCTGCAAAGCTATACAGGCAAAAAAAAAAATTCAAAAAATGCTTTTTTGAGAGAGCGAGAGAGAGAGACAGAGAGAGAGAGGGAGAGGGAGAGGGGAGGGAGGGGAGGGACGGGGGAGAGGGAGAGGGGGAGCGAGGGGGAGGGCGGGGAGAGAGGGAGGAGGGAGGGGGAGGTAGGTGGGGGAGGGGGAGGGGAAGAGGGGGGAGGGAGGGGAGAAAGAGGAGGGGGGAGAGAGAGGGGGGGGGACGCGAGAGAGGGGAGGGGGGGGGGGGGGGGAGGGAGAGGAGAGAGAGCGAGAGAGGGGAGAGGGAGAGGGAGAAGAGAGAGAGGGGTGGGGGGGGAGAGGGCGGGGAAGAGAGAGAGAGGGGGCGGGGGGGGAGAGAAGAGAGAGGGGTGGGAAGGGGGGGGGGTGGGGGGGGGGGTGGGGGGGGGATGGAGAGACGAGAGAGGTGGGGGGGGGGGGGGGGGTGGGGGGGATATGTGAGTGGGGGGGGGCGCGCTTTGTCTCTCGCGCTAGGTGGGCGCGCGTGCATCGCGTTATCTCGTGCGCGTTGGGGGGTAGTGCGCGCGCTCGCGGGGTCGGTCTCTTCGAAGCTCGCTATGTGGTTTTGACTGTGCGCTGCTCTCGCGCTCGCTCGCTCTCTCGTTTTGTCTGGGTGGCGCTCTCTTCTCTTCTCTTGGTTTTTTTGTGCTCGCTTCTCGCGTTTTTTGGTTTTTTTGGTTTTTTCTTGTTTGTCTGGTCGTGTTCGCTCTCTCGTTGCTTTTTTTTTGTTTGTGTTGGTTTTTGTTCTTCTCCGGCGCCTCTTGTTTTTCTCGTTGCTCTCTTTTTTGTTGTTTTTTGTTGGTGTTGGGTGCGTTCGCTCTCCTTATACCTTTTTTTTTCTCTCTCTCCTACTGTTTTTCGCTCCCTCTGCTTGTTTTCTCTCGACGCGCCTTATTGGTCCTCTTCTACTTCGCGCGTTGTCTATTGTCCCTCGCTCTGACTAAGTACGGGCAGGCTCGCTTTGTGTTCTCGCGGCGCTGCCTCTCTCTTGCCTCGTAGTCTGCTTTGCGTCCGCCCCTCACGTTTTAGGCGCCTGCTCCGCACCTCGGCCCCTCGGTCTCCAGTATGCGGTCGCTCCGCCTCCTACCCGCTCTCTACTCCGGTCTCTTGCAGCAACCAGACCCCTTACCAACCGCAACAACACCAACAATTCTTTGTGTGGCTGCGTCTCTCGGGTGGCTTACCTCGCGCTGGGCGTTTTGGCTGTGTCTGTCGCTCCCGTTTCGCTCGCCCGCTGTTTCTTCCGCGTTTTTCTTGCGCGCTCGCAGCCGAATAGTTTGGCAATGTGCTCTTCTCCGATCGCTTGGTGCTCCTCCCCGCTCTCTCTTACATCTTTTCTTCGTGTCTGCTTCTCCATTATTTGGTTTCTATTCGCCCTCGGCGTTCTATCTCTCTCCAGCTCTCGCTCTCTCTCCCCCCCCTCCCCCTTCTCTCGGTTTGCGCTCGCTCGCCCGATTTCTTGTTTCTGTTCTCTCTCGTGTGGTCTTTCTACCTCGCTGTGTTTGCGTCCACCTTGCACCCTCTGCACCCCCATCGCGGATTCTTCCTTGAACCCTTCTGCCCTACCCCTCCTTTAGCCCCCCATTCCGTCTGACCCCGTGCCTCCCGTCCCTACTCCCCCCCCCTTCACCCTCCGCCCTTCTACCATTCATACCTTTGCTCCCCGCCCTTGGTTAGGGAGTGAGGGTTTGGGCTTCTCTTCCTGGGCTCGAGCGGCGAACACACGCGCGTGGGGGAGGGTAGGTAGCACGCAACCTTACCCCACGACGGGGGGACCAGGGGCCTCCGCGCGCATCTACCAATCCTGGACTGAGCGCGCGGCCGGGGCAGCGGGCCTGCTCGCTCTTCTCTCTTGTTCGGTCTCGCCACGCTCTATCTCTGCTCTGATCGGTTCGCTCTCCCTCACGCGCCTAATGTCTGCCGGGCCTGTAGAGCGCGCCCTGCTCCCTCCACGACCCGGGCTGCACCGCTCTCGTTACGCGGGTGGCGGGCTCTCTTGTCCCGCGCGCTCTGCGCCCACACCCATGTCGCCCGCCCACCACAGCTTTGGCGGCTTCCTTCTCTTGGTTTTTTGCTCGTGCGCGCCTCCTGGTCTCTTGGGCTGGCTCCGGAGCTCGGGAGCGGTCTATTGAGGTACGCGCCTCGTCTCTCGTAGGGCGCACTTCTGCGACGACGTGGCCCCTTGGCGATCGCTCTGACGCCCAGCTGTCCCCCGGCCTCTCCGCTGTGTTGTGGGCGGCTCAGCTGCCCTCGCGCCGCTCTCCGCCACTCACCCCCTTGCCTACTCCGACCCTTCGCGTTCCCGCCTCCTCCCCACACACCTCCATCCACACCCCCATACCCACTCACCCCACACCCACCTGTCGTCTCTGATCGCTTCGCTCTCCTTTTTTTCTGGGGGTTGTTGGTGGGGGATTTGTTTAGTTTGGGGTGTTTTGGGTTTGTGGGGGTGGTTTTGCTTGTTTGCGCCTCTCTCGTCCTCTCTCCGCCGTCGCTCGCCCTCGATTTGTGCGGGCTCGGCGCTCTCTCGCCGTCGTCTGGGCCTCCCTTTTTGTTGTTGTGCTTTTTTGCCCACCCGTCCTCTCTCGCTCTCTCGATCTGTTTTTCTTCCTAATGGTTCTTTTTCTTTGTTTTGTGTTTGGTGTCGGGCTTTCTCGCCCTCTCTCTTGCTCTTTCCTCGCTCTTGCTTTCTCGTTCTGCCCTCTCCCTCCGCTCCGCTTTCTTCCTTCCCCCCTCATGTTCTCGTGGTGCGGTCTCTCCCTCCCCTTCTCCTCTCTCTCACCCGTTTCCTCGGCTCTGTCCCCGGTGCGTGTTTACCGTGACGCTCAGCCAGGGCGCGGGTCCGTGGCGGTGCGATGGAGCTTTGTGGGAGGGTCTCTTTCCTCTCCTCGCTCGCGCGCTGTGGTTGGCCTGCGTGCTTGGCTTATCTAGTGAGCTGGGCCCAACTACGGTACCGACCGACGCGCGCAGTCAACCCGCCCGCGCCCGCCCGCTCCCCCCCCGCTGTCCGTGGGAGCTGGATCGCCGTGCGCTCTCGCCCTCGCCGGCTTTGTGGGTGTGCAGTCGCGGTACGGGTCCGCGCCTCCTCCGTGGGTTCGCTGCCCCTTCTTTTCTTTCGGTTCCGTACCCTGTTTCGCTCTAGCTGCTGTGCTTTGCTCTGTTCTCTCTCGCTTCATTTCTTGCTCTTCTTCAGTGGTTCTATTGATCCGCTGCTCATATTTGTCCTGCGTCCTGCTTTCTTCTCTTTTGGTTACACCGTGCGGGTCGTGTCGCTCCGAGGGCGCTCCTCGTCTGCGATCCTTCTTTTTTCTCTTTTGGTTTTTCGGCTGTGTTTGTACGCTGGGCGTTTGAGTGCTTCGTTCTGGGTCGTGAGGTGTGTGGGGGTTCGTGGGTATTTACTTGTGGGTTGTCGGTTCTATTTTCTTTCTTTTCTCTGTGTGGTCTGCTTGCTGGCCGCCTTTCGATCTTGGGGGGTTGTTCTGTCTCTTGGTGTTTTGAGGTCGGTGGGATCGGTGGTGTGTTGGGGGCCTTTGCGGGTGTTCTTGGTTGTTGGTTGTTACTTGTGTGCTGTTTCGGGGGTTGTTGTGTTTGTCTCCCGCCCCCCGACCCTCCGAGCCTGGCGTGCTCTGCCCCGAGAGAGAATGTATTATTCACCCGACATAAACCCACCACCTGTGCAAAGAAGAGTATGAGGCGTGGGCAAATCCCTCCATCACTCGTACCAACCCGGAGGGTGGAGGGGGGGGAGAGGGTGGGGGGGCGGGGGGGACGGGGCGGTGTGGGGGGGGGTTGGAGGGGGGATGGGGGGGCGGGTTGGGCGTGGGAGTGGGGAGATGGGTTGGAGGGGGTCGGACGAGCGGCGGGGGGGGCGAGACAACGGTGCCCGAGGGGGAGGGGAAGAAATGGAATGGATGGAACATTCGGGCCTGGCTGAGGTGATTGGGGGTGGGAGAGTAATGCGGTAAGGTGAAGCGGGAGGATAGTCGCTTGCCGCGACCGCGGGTGGGGGGTGGGGGGTTGAGGAAGAGAGTTGTGTGGGCCGGGGGGTGTACTCTCTTGCCTCCTAGTCATGGGGCTGTCGCGGTTTACTTACAGGTTCGATTGCCCCGGAGCGATAGGCGGCGGGTTTTGTTTGTGCTATGCTTCGTTGTGTTTTGCATGTTGTGCGGGTTGGAGTTTTTTGTCTCGTAGTGATGTATGTAGAGGGCAATGTAGCAAGCCCTTTTTAAGATTGTTGTTTGTGGCAGGAGGGTGGGCAGGAGTTATTGAGTATTGATAGGTGTGTTTGGTTGGAGCGGTGACGGCCCAAGGCGGTTTGGTGTGGGAAGCGAGGCAATAAGTAGAGGGGGGGGCGTCTTCCAAACCCCGTCAATCGGTTCGGCGCTTGTGTCGAATGCGCTATGTGGGGGGAGGGACAACCTAATCCTGACTCGATGTTCCTCCCTACGACCGCAGTCGTCAGGGGCGGCGGGGGGTGGTTGGTTGTTTACTGTAACCGTGTTCTCCAGAATTTAATTATTAGAGTTGTAACGTTTCTGAATTTTGTTTTACGATATATTTTTGGGTTATTTATGAGTTTTGGAGGGTGGGGGGGGGGGGTGGGGGGGGTGGGGGGGGGGGGGGGGGTGGGGGGGGGGGGGGGTGGGGGGTGGGGTGGGGGGGGGGGGTGGGGGGGGGGGGGGGTGGGGAGGGGGGCGGGGGGGGGGGGAGAGGGTGGGGGGGTGGGGGGTGGGGTGGCGCCGGGGGGGGGGGGTGGGGGGGGCTCGGATGGCCGGGGGACGGGGGGGGGCGTGGCTGGGGAGGCGAGTCGCGGCGGCGAGGGGGGGATAGGTGGCTGACTCGGCAGGGGGCAGGGGGGGTTGGGAAAGAGAACGTTGCGGGAGTAACCGCTGTGATGTTGTATTATCAACAGGGTGGTTGACTGGGTACGTGTTGTCGCACTCTCTTGTGTCTCCTTTCTTCGACTCACGATTTTTTGTTCTGTTCTTTTCATTTTTCTGGAGTTGTTGCTGATGGATATTGTTCGTTCGATTTCTACGCGATGATCCCGTTCCTCCGCCGCCTCGCCTTACGCGCCCTCGGTGGCGTCGGGCCCTCCTTCCCCGTCGCGCTGCCCGCCTTGGCCGCTACTCTCATCACCACCCAGGGGGGGGGGTGGTGCGGGTGGAGATATCGGGGGAAGGAAGGAGAGAGGTAGGTCTCGGGGCTGTGGCGCGCGCTCTCGGAGCCTCTCCTCTCCGCCTGGTGCGGCGTTGTCCACGCCCGGTCGAGATCTCTCGCGGTTCCGATTGCAGTCTCCGCCTGATCGGCTGTTATTGACCCGCTACACTGTTGGTAGATCTGGATGTGGTTCTGCGGCGGTGCCTTTCTTTAGTATGGGTGATTAGTGATGGGCTCCGTTATCGCGATGCGCCCCTCCTGTATGTTCTTTGTGTCAGGCTTATTCGAGTTGGTGCCCTTGTTTGGGTCCCCCGTTTTTCTATCTGCGCCCTGCTGAGGGGCTTCTTTCTGCTGCTTCGTTCTCGTCTCTCTGTTTGTTTTAGCTCGCTTGCTTTTGTTTGTTTCTTCGTGTCAGCGCTTCTTGCTGTGTGGTTGCGGTCGTTTTCTCGGCGGGTAACCTTATGCAGCAGGACCCCCGAGACTTTCTTGCTCGCACGTTGCCCCCCCCCCGTACAGCCCCCCTTCTCTCTCACCCTCACCCCCCTGGCCCTTGGCTATGGAATCCCCCGTCGCATGGACCGGCGTGGTGATAACCGGCCTGCGTAGAAATGTTTTCCCTGCCCCGGCATGGCGTCTCCGACCACGGGAAGCCACAGACAATGTCCACAGGCACGCGGATGCCCATATCACCCCACTCGCACAGCTGACATCCCGGTGACTCTCCCTTGCACTCCACATCCTATTACGGTCATCTTGAACCTCAGCGCGCCATGCAGAGACCACAAGTCTGTTCTTGCCGCCGCAGCACACACTCCTCCACGCTGGAAGGCTGCCTCCGCTGCCGCTAGATTACGACCGTCTCGTCCTCAGGAATGGCTATGCCGGACTCAGTAGACTAAGCAGTTTCCTCCTCCCCTTGTACCACCCCACACCCGTTGGGCGGACTTCACCCCCGTGGGTCAAGATCACCAGATAATGGAGACCAAATGCTGCCCCCCCCCCCTTGGTCCCAACCGTGTTGTGCCACAGCCTTGAGGAAAATACAGGAACCCCCTGTATTGTGGTAGGACCCACACCCGCACTGACTTCGGATGACTTGCATGGCCTGACTCCCTAATGCTGGAAAACGCATTCCACGTCCCCACAGCAAATAGTAGATGGTTCTAGTACCTGATGCCTCCTCTATCCCATTGTGATGATGCACGATAAACGAGTATCATCTGTGTCCTCATGTCTGGTCCATTAGCTCCGCCTGCTCTCTCCAGCCGCCCTTGGTGCTTTTCCGATGAAACAGGCTTTGGTCCATGCGACCAAACGATGTTCCACATGTCAAGGACCTGAGCGCCTCTACCCTCGCTTTCAAGCACTATCACTAGTTTCCAAGATAACTCATCTCCCCCTTTCTCCCTATCGCTCTTCCAATACAGGTAATTGATCCACGCCCTCGACAATCCTCCCTCCTGTTTCCCCCCTCCTCTTCTTCCCCACGTCCCCCTCTTTTTCCCCCCCATCTTCGCTCCCACCCTCCTATCATCCTCCCCCGCCCTCCCTCTGCCTCCCCCCTCCCCCAGTCTCCTCCCCCCCGTCCCCTTTCTCCTCCCCCCCCTCATGCCTCTTCCCCCCCTTCTTCCACTTCCCCCCCCCACCCCTCCCCTTCTCCCCTCATTCTATCTTCCTCCCGAGCCCTCCTCCCTCCCTACCACCCCCTTGCCTTCCCCCTCCGCTCCACGCTAGCTCCCTACGCCCTCCTTTCCTTCTCCTTCTACCTCCGCTCTCCCTCCGCCCGCAGTACCCCTAGTCCCCCATTCCACATTTTCATCCCCCCATGTGCCCCTCCCCTCGCTTCCATACTACCTTAGGCCAGATTGTGCCTGATTTGTTATGGAACTGCTTCTCCCCGAGGGCTCTTCTCACAGGATGTTATTAACATAAGTACTGTTTGATGTTCAGAGTTTTAAGTTCTTCCTTTTTTTTTTTGCAGGCAATGTTTAATTGAATTACCTAGGCCTTGTAAAGCGGCTACAGTGTATTATTAGAACGTTCCCTCCTCAGGGTGTATTTTTCCCTTGTTTGTAACTTTGTAATAGTACATGACATGAGTGGACCTCTTACATAGGTTTTTCCCCATAATGGTAGGCTCCCTATTACGCTACATTGACTCCTATCTCAGATAGGAACTGCTCCCTTACTCTCTGGACTCCCGGGCCGCAGCCACGCTGTGGTTCCCGTTCAAACCGTATACCCCCACACGGCAGTCTCTTGGAACGTCGCCGACACACCAGGAACTCCTCTTGGATCCTATAGGTGGGTAGTTAAACACCTCCACCCCTGGTACATCTCTCTCTCCATCTCTTTCCCCCTTCCAAGCTAAGCCTCTACCGCTTTCTTCCCTCCTCCTAGTCACCCTCCCCTCGAATCCCCATCCACTTTCACCCTCCTCTGTCCCCCTAACCCTCCCCTCCCTCTCACTCCCCCCCCCAACCGGCCCCTCACCCACTAACCCCCTGATTCCACCCATCCTCGTCTCTATTCCTGACCACCCCTAGGGGAGTGACCCTCGCCCTCACCTACCCATTACGCTGAGCCCTGCTGCCCTACCAGGTGTTTACCCCGACCAACACCTACCTCCCCCAAAATGGAAAAAAAGTAACCCACTGACTTTGAAATGCCTCTCTCTCAACGTGAAAGGCCTTAACATCCCAGAAAAGAGATCGCAAACACTCTCCGCTCTCTCCAAGCACAAAGCTCATTCATTTCCTACAGAAACTCACTTCCGTTCTGATGCCATACCTAAGCTCTCCAACCACATATACCGCACAGCCCTACACGCCACCAACCCCGATGCTAAGTCGAAAGGCGTATCGATCCTTATCTCAAGGCACGCAAACTTTCTCCTGACTGACTCCCTAGTGGACCCAGCAGGCAGGTATATATTTCTTAAAGGAACATACGCCTCTAAACCAATCACACTAGCTAATATTTACTGTCCCAACGAACACCAAGTATCTTTTTTCCGCAAAACATGTGCACTTTTATCTTCATTTCAGAGTGGCTTAGTTCTCCTGGGTGGGGATTTCAATGTCCCCCTAAACCCCCTTCTTGACACGTCAACGGGCTCGTCCTCTCTCACCTACGCGGCATTACGCCAAATTAAGGCCCAACTCCAGACTCTGAACCTACATGACGCTTGGCGCATCCTTTACCCCTCATCCAAAGATTACACCTACTTTTCATCCCCCCACCAAAAATACTCCAGAATTGACTTCTTTTTTCTATCCCAGACCGACCTGTCTGCCTTAAGCCAATCCTCCATCGAACCTATGTTCTTGTCAGACCATCACCCCATCACGGTCACTCTATCATTTCCGGAAACGTGTCCCAAAACAAAAATTTGGCGGTTTAACCCTTCCATACTACAGGACCCAGTCTCCCTTGAACTCGTACGCTCGCGCATCAAACTATACTTTCAGGAAAACACTAGCCCAGACATCTCCCCCATAACCCTCTGGGAAGCGCACAAGTGTGTGATACGGGGCGAATTAATCACCTTGAACTCGCAGTCCAAAAAACTTCACCAAGAACGGGTAAACACTCTCCTCAAGAAACTGAAAACACTGGAACTCTCCCATAAGCAGACACAGGCTCAAAACACACTACAGGACCTGACCCAAACCCGCTTACTCCTTACAGAAGAATTAGGGAAACGCACAAGACGACGCAACATTCTCGGCCAACGAATCTTTTACGAGCAGGGCAATAAGAGTGGACGCCTACTGGCACGCTCAGTCCAGAATGCTAAATCCTCCTCTACCATTCACTCTCTGCGAGATTCCAAAGGCTTCACCTTAGCCAAGAGTGAAGACATAGCGAAAGAATTCGAGACTTTCTACCATAAACTTTATAACCTCCATCCCTCTCTACCGCCCGATCCTCAGGTGACACCCGCCAAACACTTATAGAAGACTTTAATCCCAACACGGCCCCAAACCCATATCCCCCCAACAGGCACAATCCCTGGAGGGACACTTTTCGCCTCTGGAATTGGAGTCTGCGATGAAACAGATGAAAATAGGCAAGAGCCCTGGCCCTGACGGCTATACCCTTCAGTATTACAAGTCCTTTGCAGATGCACTCACTCCGAACCTACTACAGACCTTCAACGCCCTGTCCATACCCCAAGACCGACCGAACAGACTATTAGAGGCGCACATAACCGTGATCCCCAAAGGAGGGTAAAGACCCCTCCAAGTAGCTAACTACAGACCAATATCACTTCTCAATGTCGATATTAAACTCTTACGCAAAATTATCGCTAATAGATACTCCCTCTGATTCCCGATCTTGTTTCCACCGACCAGGTGGGTTTTGTCCCGGGCAGGGAAGCCCGTGATAATACTATCCGAACCCTCAACCTCCACCACTGGCTCACAATCGTCCAAATTCCCGGATTTCTCCTTTCACTTGATGCGGAGAAGGCGTTTGACAGAGTGGCCGGGGACTATATGCAGGCAGTCCTAAAAGGGCATCGGCCTTGGAGACTCGAATGCTTACCTCCATAATGTCATTATACTCCTCCCCACTGCTGCGGTGAGATTAACGCCACCTGTCAAACGCCTTCCCCATCAACAACGGGACGCTCAGGATGCCCCCTCTCTCCTCTGATCTACGTCCTCTCCCTAGAACCCTCCTGAATAGACTTAGGGGGAATCCAGATATAAAGGGACTGCTGGTCAAGGACAGGGAATTTAAAGTAGCTGCCTTTGCAGACGACATCCTTTTTTCTCTCACAGCCCACGCACATCCCTACCATCTCTCCTCCTTGACCTTAAAGCCTTTGGCTCTATCTCGAATCTTAAAATTAATTATTCCAAATCCCCTGCCCTAAATATCTCCCTGCCCCACCCAGGAAGTGACGCATTGCCAAGAGGCCTTCCCATTCCACTGGGAAAAGACTGCCATTACCTACCTCGGGATTCGGATCCCTGCCTCCCTCTCAGACCTTTATTCCCTTAACTTTCTCCCTGCCCTGACTGAAGCACAAAATCATCTTAAAGATTGGACATCACTCAATGTTTCCTGGTTTGGTCGAGCAGCTCTGATCAAAATGATCATACTCCCACGCCTATTATATATAATTCAAACCATCCCAATGGCTATCCCAAAGGGATTTTTTTCCCCCATACGGGAGGGCTTGCTCCACCTTCCTTTGGAAAGGTGCCCCCCCCAGAATCAAATACACCAGACTCACACTTCCTAAATCTATGGGGGCATAGCACTCCCGGACCTCTACAAATATTACATAGCATGCCACTCACGAGAATAGCCGACTGGAACATCCACTCCCATGCGAAAGTTTGGGTCTCTCTCGAAAATGCGTTCTCACCTACCCACTACATCTCCTTCCATGGTTACTCCCAGGACAGTGGCCCACGACCTTAACCGCACACCCCTTTATCTACACCTCTTTGATGCTCCTTAGGAAGCCCCAGGCTAGCAGACTTCTAGCACCCTCCCCCCGTCCATTGACCACACTGAGAGGAAATCCAGACTTTCCGCCAGGGGAAAATACCCTCTTTCCTTAAACAGGAATGGCCCTTCCAAGAAGTCCTTGCTACCCACTTCTTCCCCGGAGGTAAACTTGCTTCAGTGGAAGATCTCAGGAATAATCTCAAACACCTCATTCTTTTCTTTCTGGACCTATAGGCAAATCTGCCACTCCTCTCTCCACGCATTCCAGATCTGCCAACTGGACGAGACACCTCACCCGTTTGAGACTCTTGTCACAATAAGGTTCCTCAGCGGCACCTTATTTCCCTCCTCTACACCCTTCTGAATGAACCTGGGACCTTCCCCTCTCCATCTCAAGAGTCTTGGAACAGGGACCTATCTCATCCCCTGACGCCCACAGAATGGACTAGAGTGCACGAATACACACATAGGGGCTCCTTGAATATTGCCATCCAGGAGAACGGATACAAAGTGCTCACTAGATGGTATAGAACGCCATCCCTTCTACACAAGTTTTCACCATCTACCTCCAACATGTGCTGGAGGTGCAATACTGAAGTTGGGACCATGCTCCACATATGGTGGGACTGCACCCACATTCAAACCTTCTGGAGGGAAGTCCATAGACTCACCCCTCGATTACCACGTACTCCCTTGACTATACACCGGCACAGTTTCTCCTGCACCACACGTCGCTTCCCAGGAAGAGCATACTACAAATCCCTCGCCATGCACATGATCAACGCGGCTAGAGTCTGTATTCCCAGACACTGGCGTACCACCCAAAGACCCTCGCTTAAAGAATGGTTTCTGACTGTCTCTAGAAATCTGTGACATGGAGGAGCTGATTCAAAATTCCCAGGAGAGAGTGGAAAACTTTCCTCGACCACATGGGCCTGCTGGTAACTTCAAAA
>CM053030.1:537779655-537908185 GCA_028564925.1 Lithobates sylvaticus | reverse complement strand
ATCAGTGCCCATCAATGCAGCCTCATCAGTGCCCATCAATGCAGCCTCATCAATGCCTATAAGTGCAGCCTCATCAGTGTCCATCAATGCAGCGTCACCATTGCCCATCAATGCAGCCTGATCAGTGCCCATCAATGCATCCTGATCAGTGCCCATCAGTGCAGCCTCATACGTGCCCATCAATGCAGCCTCATCAGTGACCATTAATGCAGCCTCACCAGTGCCCATCAATGCAGCCTGATCAGTGCCCATCAATGCAGGCTGATAAGTGCCCATCAGTGCAGCCTGATCAGTGCCCATCAATGCAGCCTTATCAGTGCAGCACGATCAGTGCCCATCAATGCAGCCTGATCAGTGCCCATCAGTGCAGCCTCACCAGTGCCCATCAGTGCATCCTGATCAGTGCCCATCAATGCAGCCTGATTAGTGCCCATCAGCGCAGTCTCACCAGTGACCATCAGCAAAGCCTTGGCAGTGTATGGGGAGAGGAGAGCCACCGGTTTACACAGAGCGGGGATCTCCCACTTACCCGGCGCGGCCGCTGTCACACTAAGTCCCGCCTCCTGGACTTCCTCCTATGATAGACGTCACACGTCCCGGCATTGGACCAGTGAGACGTCCATCCTAAGAGTTGGTCCAGGAGGCGGGACTTCATATGCTTGGTATAACACAGCGTCTGCGCTGGGTAAGTGGGAGATCCCCGCTCTGTGTAATCCGGCGGGGCTCGCCCCCCCTTTCCTTTCAGAGGCAGCCCGTGCACCCGCCCAACATCGGACCTGCAAAGTGGCCCCAGGGCAGACGGCCTATCGGGAGATCTCCCGCTATCCCGGTAGGTCAGTCCGGCCCCGTATAGCCCTGAGTTCCCGGCCAACCCCAGGCCTTGGGCTAATAATTGTCAATGAGCAATACGAGACCCAGGGCTTTTTGGGGGCCCCTCCCCCTCCCGACGCCGCTGGTGTCAGATAGAGCCCCGCCTCATTTCCTGGCTGAAGGACATTTTTATATTTGCATAACTCCTCCTACTGCTTGCCTCAGGGCTGAGGGCTCTGGAGAGCCGGCCCCTCCCACCAGCTTTGATCTGCCTGCATTGCATAGAGAAGCACAGAGACCCAGTGATAATACATAAGTTATGTAATGAAGATGGAAAGGTTTATTGGGAGGGAATCTGGGGAGTTCAGCTTTAATAAGTTGTTGCAGTGAGAGGAATCCGGTCTGACCGCACTGTCATTACCACTTAATACATTGTCATTTTTCACCTGCGATTTCTATTTTTATAACGATGACTCTGTGAATTTCCCATCCAGTGTGACAACATGTTCTAAGTCAGCGGGAACTTCCCGTCTCCAGGAAGAGAAGCTGCCGGACAACATTCCAGACCGCAAATTGCAAAACGTTCAAACACAACTGCAGCCAAAAAAAACAACTGCAGCCAAAAAAAACAACCGCATAAATATGAAGGACTAATTTAAAGATCACATAATAAAAGCAGCTTTTGCGGCAAAATTCCCCCTTCAGCCCAGAAACATTCCCTGCAGTACTTGTTTCTGCCACTAGATGTCCTTAGTCTGATGGCAAGCTTTATGCAAACCCACTTTCTTCTGAGCCCAGGTTAGCCTGGACCCACCCCCAGGCTGTGATTGGACAATGAAAGGAGAAGCAGCACATTGATGGGCCCATCTTGCTGTCACTCTGCTCTCTCCCCCTATCAGCATGCTTCTTGAACTGATTAGTGCTTTTGCTGCTTCTCCCTCTCACACTCCAGCCCTGCTGTACAGGGACTGTAAGAGGCTAATACCAGGTCACATTGAGGTGCTTACTCTGCTTGTATTAAAACAATAAATTTAATGATGTATTATTCCTGAGTCTAATTCTAATAATTGTGTCTTCTTCTTTATGCCTTTCAGTGTTGTCCCAAAACCACCCGGAGCCTCCATTATTGTTCCTCCTGCTGGGAAATAAATCCATCTTTATTCTTTTCCTAACAGGCCCGTCTTTAAGGCAGGGCAAAAGGAGCAGCTGCCCCGGGCCCCATCATTGTCGTGGGGCCCAAAGCAGCTGCCTCATACTTGCCAACTCTCCCAGTTCAAATTCCCTTGTCCCTTGAAGTTTTAGTCCCGTGCTGTGTCCTGATATCTCAGTGTGAAGTTCTGTTACTAATGCTGTCCAGCTCTGTCCTATTGCAGTGTACAGATGACTCACCTGCAGACCATGTTTACATGTAAATAACTGGCATTCATATGTAAATAGCGGCGGCATTTATATGTAAATAGCAGCAGACCACCTGCATTGATATGTAAATAGAGGCGGCATTCATATGTATATCATGTCCCCCTGAGGTCATATCCACCATCACTTCTGCTGAATGCAGCCCACCGGGGAGGTAAAGGGGAATGCTGGAAAGTCCTGCCTACAACTATAGTAATTGAGCCCAACATCAGCCTGTTCTGCAAAAATAAGCAAATTAGTGGTGGAACCCTTTTTCAAACTAACATGGTGCCACAGCACCCTGAATTGTGGTGCATGTTAATACGCACATCTCAGCAGATGCGTCAGGGTGTCATTAACAATTAATGGGACTGCTGTGTATCTGCTAAAGGGCAGCACGTTTCTGTGGTATCAGGAAAGCGATTTTGCATGCGTTCCCGACATACACAAATGTGAACGCAGGCTAAACGTCTCGATTACATTAGTGGTCAGTGTAAATCTTCTCATTACATTGGGGCTTGGTGTACAATCTTTTCATTCACACTAGTGGCCAGTGTAAAGGTCCCCCTTACATTGGGGGTCAGTGTAAATCCCCATTACATTAGTGGTCAGTGTAAAGGTCCAAGTAATGGATGATGATTTTGCGCTAAAGTGCACCTAATAATATAAGTGTATATAATATGAATATAAGTGATAAAATAAGTGATAAAATAAGGTCACTGGGCCGTGACTGAGAAATTAAACATAAGCTGAATAAATCACATTGATGAATCACATCAACCCAATATAGCATAAATGTGAACAAATGTGCAACTGGTGCTAAAAAACTCATAGCTATACGTTAGGTAAAAATAATCCAAAATTCATCAATATATAAAAAAAATGGGGGAATATAAAAATACACAGTATAAACCACAAATTGGTGACTAAAAAACCGTGAATAAAAATGCACAATATGACCCACAGGTGGTAAAGTGAATAAAAATAAATATATAAAATATAGTATATAGTCCACAAGAGGGGTTAATGAATATAAGGTATAGTGGTGGTGACACCTTTAAGCGTGAAGCTCTAATAGTCACTTAAATGTTGATAAACAATGGTTATGCCTCTTTCCAGAAGTGGGGGGAGTTGGGTAGTGAGGACCTGCTTCTATATGGTGCTCGCTAGCCTCTCACCTCTCAGACGGTAAACATGGGCATCAAAACTGGATTAGGTAGTCTTTTCCGGTTCTAGATTACCACTTGTATGGTTCCCAATCTGGTCAGCTTAGTAATCAATTGGTTCCATAGACGGAATCTCCACTTTATGGGAAGCCAAGACCCAGGGGTAGCCCTCCACTACTTGGTTTGCAATAGCAACAGCGGTGCCGCAGTGATCACTCTCTCCCGATAAACATGGGGATCAGGGTGGAAGCAAAACACAAAAAAGGGGGACCCAATAGTGAAGTATGTCAAAAATTGCGACGATTTTAATAAAAGTAAATGCTTACAATCAAACGAAGTACAGACAGCCAGAGAGATGTTGGTGGAAGCACCGTTTTACAGCACTTCCGGTATCCTACGTCCGGCCAATTGGGATCCCAATTGGCCGGACGTAGGATACCGGAAGTGCTGTAAAACGGTGCTTCCACCAACATCTCTCTGGCTGTCTGTACTTCGTTTGATTGTAAGCATTTACTTTTATTAAAATCGTCGCAATTTTTGACATACTTCACTATTGGGTCCCCCTTTTTTGTGTTTTGCTTCCACCCTGATCCCCATGTTTATCGGGAGAGAGTGATCACTGCGGCACCGCTGTTGCTATTGCAAACCAAGTAGTGGAGGGCTACCCCTGGGTCTTGGCTTCCCATAAAGTGGAGATTCCGTCTATGGAACCAATTGATTACTAAGCTGACCAGATTGGGAACCATACAAGTGGTAATCTAGAACCGGAAAAGACTACCTAATCCAGTTTTGATGCCCATGTTTACCGTCTGAGAGGTGAGAGGCTAGCGAGCACCATATAGAAGCAGGTCCTCACTACCCAACTCCCCCCACTTCTGGAAAGAGGCATAACCATTGTTTATCAACATTTAAGTGACTATTAGAGCTTCACGCTTAAAGGTGTCACCACCACTATACCTTATATTCATTAACCCCTCTTGTGGACTATATACTATATTTTATATATTTATTTTTATTCACTTTACCACCTGTGGGTCATATTGTGCATTTTTATTCACGGTTTTTTAGTCACCAATTTGTGGTTTATACTGTGTATTTTTATATTCCCCCATTTTTTTTATATATTGATGAATTTTGGATTATTTTTACCTAACGTATAGCTATGAGTTTTTTAGCACCAGTTGCACATTTGTTCACATTTATGCTATATTGGGTTGATGTGATTCATCAATGTGATTTATTCAGCTTATGTTTAATTTCTCAGTCACGGCCCAGTGACCTTATTTTATCACTTATTTTATCACTTATATTCATATTATATACACTTATATTATTAGGTGCACTTTAGCGCAAAATCATCATCCATTACTTGTTTCTTTAGGGTTTGTGTTCACCTTTAGATTTTGCAGCTTTTCTAGGAAGTTTTCCACACACAGCACCAGTGCTGACACTCACTTCACTGTTATCTTTTTACTCATTTATCTATTGATTTGATATATAGTTTCTAGTTCATTAATCAGCGCGAAGGACACCCACATTCATTCAGTGTAAAGGTCCCCCTTACATTGGGGGTCAGTGTAAATCCCCATTACATTAGTGGTCAGTGTAAATCACCATTACATTAGTGGTCAGTGTAAATCACCATTACATTAGTGGTCAATGTAGAAACTCTTCTTTATATTGGTAATCGGTAAAAAAAAATCTAACTTTCATTTGTGGTCAGTATCGAATTCTCCCTTACATTGGTGGTCCAAGTAAAAACCATCTTTAAATTGGTGGTAAGTGTAAATCCCCTAATTACATTGGTTGCCAGTGTAAATTTTTCATTACATTGTGTACATTTTCCTTTACAACGCAGAATTGCCCTTACAAGGGTGGTCATTGTAAATCCCCATTTACATTGGTGGTCAGTACAAATCTCCTTGACCATGGTTGTCAATGTAAATTCCCCCTTACATGGAGGTCATTGCATATTCCCCCTTACACTGGCGGTTGGTGTAAATGCTCCTATTACATTAGTGCCAGTGTAGAAATCCCTCTTTATATTGGTGGGTGACGTAAAATCCCTGTTACATAGTGGTCAGTGTAAATCCCCCTCACATTGGTGGTCAGTGTAAAATCCCCCACTATATACTTGCCAAAAATTTCCAGCTTTGCTCTACATGATCTGAATTTTCCACAGAGTACTGACTCCTAACTAATCCCATATCCTACCACTGCCACTGATCTCATCAACCCCCCCCAGCATTGCCACTGATCACACCCCCCTCCCCCCGCATTGCCACTGATCCAAGAAGTCCTAGAATCCCTAGGAGTTTTCTGTCTATTGATGGGTCCCCTCATCTCCTCAGTCCATGGTGTGCAAGCAATGAGGAGATGATGTGCTGTAACCTTTAGCAACCAAACAGTGAGCAGTAATGACGTGCACTAACCTCTTGCAACCAATCATTGAGCGGAAAGGATATGTAGTAACCTCTAGCAACCAATCAGTAAGCAGTAATAATGTGCAGTAACCTCTAGCAACCTGTTGGTGAGTGGTAAGAATGTCCAGTAACCTCTAGCAACCAATCAGTGAGCAGTAATGATGTACAGTAATCTCTAGCATCCCATCAACAAGCAGAAGTTGTGTGTTGTAAGCTTTAGCAAATAATAAGTGAGCCGTAATGTGTGCTGTAACCTCTAGCAGCCAGTCAGTGAGCGGTAATGATACACTGTAACCTCTGGCAACCAATCGCAATCGCTGCCTGATCTGATTTTGTGAACTGATTTTGAGTCTAGCTGCTATTTATTGTAGACTCAGAGCAGGTAGAGAGCAAGATTGTATGGGGGGGGGGGGCAAGAAAATGTTTGCCCAGTGTCCAATCAATATTAAAGATGGCCCTGTTTCCTAATGACGTCAGTGTGGTGCTTAGATAGGAGAAATGAAGCAGAAAATTAGGACAAATAGAGACTGAGCCATGGAACCAAAGTAAGGGAGCTCTGACACACCCTGTACAGGTGGAGCTTCCTGGCTGAAACACCAATGGCTCCACCCCTGAGGAGCTCCACAACAAAAGCATTGACAATCTGATCCAAGGCAACTACGATACATAGATGACACTCCTTCATATCACCCCAGCCCACCCCTCCAGCAAGCCTTCTGTGTCATGTACCCAGAGAATGTAGGCCACCTTTGGTTCCATGTACAAGTCAGCATTAATATAGAAGCAACTTGAAGCCACTCCCCTAAAGATCTGCAAGGGAAATCAACCCAACATACAACCTTCCCAACATACAAAAATCCCGACATACAAATCTCCCAACATACATCCCTCCCCACATACAACCCAACATACAACCTTCCCAACATACAAAAATCCTGACATACAAATCTCCCAACATACATCCCTCCCCACATACAACATACAACATACATACAACAATTGACTCCCTTGTTGCCTTGGTGGTATGTTTTGGGTCATTGTCATGCTGGAAGACCCATCCACGACCCATCTTCAGTGTTCTGGATGAGGGAAGAAGGTTCTCATACAAGATCTTACAATACATGGCCCCGTCAATGTCAATTGGCCCCTCAATGCGGCAAAGTCGGCCTGAACCTTTATCAGAGAAACAGCCCCAAATCATCATGTTTCCCCCTCCGTGTGACTGTAGGGATGGTGTTCTTAGGGTCATTGTCACCATTTTTCTTCCTCCAAACAGAGAGAGTCAAGTTAATGCCAAAGAGCTCTTGGTCTCATCTGACCACAGAACTTTCTCCCAATCCTTCTCGGAATCATTTAGATGTTCATTGGAAAACGTCAGGCGGGCCTGTACATGTGTCTTCCTGAGGAGGGGGACCTGTACATGTGTCTTCCTGAGGCGGGGGACCTGTACATGTGTCTTCCTGAGGAGGGGGAACTGTACACGTGTTTTCCTGAGGAGAGGGACCTGTACATGTGTCTTCCTGAGGAGGGGGACCTGTACATGTGTCTTCCTGAGGAGGGGGACCTGTACATGTGTCTTCTAGAGGAAGGGGACCTGTACATGCGTCTTCCTGAGGAGGGGACCTGTACATGTGTCTTCCTGAGGAGGGGACCTGTACATGTGTCTTCCTGAGGAGGGGGACCTGTACATGTGTCTTCTAGAGGAAGGGGACCTGTACATGTGTCTTCTAGAGGAGGGGGACCTGTACATGTGTCTTCCTGAGGAGGGGGACCTGTACATGTGTCTTCCTGAGGAGGGGGACCTGTACATGTGTCTTCCTGAGGAGGGGGACCTGTAAATGTGTCTTCCTGAGGAGGAGGACCTGTACATGTGTCTTCCTGAGGAGGGAGGACCTGTACATGTGTCTTCCTGAGGAGGAGGACCTGTACATGTGTCTTCCTGAGGAGGGGGACCTGTACATGTGTCTTCCTGAGGAGGAGGACCTGTACATGTGTCTTCCTGAGGAGGGGGACCTGTACACGTGTCTTCCTGAGGAGGGGGACCTGTACATGTGTCTTCCTGAGGAGGAGGACCTTGCGGACGCTGCAGGATTTCATTTCATAGCAGTATATTGTGTTACCAATGGTTTGTTTGGTGACTGTGCGAGTGATTGCGGGTGGGGTGTGCCTGCCAACCCAGGTGTGACAGAGAACAGTGTCACTGAGGCTGGGTGTAAGCTGGCAGACAGACCTACAACAGTCTACAACTGCCAGCAGTGCGAACCCGACATCTTGATGACAGTAAGGCCAGTCTGTGTGAGGAGGAGGAGTCAGACTGACTCTGGTGCGCACCGGCTGGTCCTCCAGAGTGTGTGAGTTCTGCAGAGTGTGGATAGAGTGACACAGTGATGTTGAGCGTCACTCTCTCAGCTCACTCATCACTGACTCTTCATATGTCCCTCAGGATGACCCGATGATTCCATGGGCACTGGTATAGCTGCATTTCATTGGGGGGGGGGGGGGGGGGGGGGGGGGGGGGGGGGGTCTTTACCGGCTTGAAGCATCATCTCCCTGAAATTAGTTTTTGCAGGTTGGGATGTCTGCATAGAGAGAATTCAACCATCAGAAGTGACTGAACTCCCTGACCTCTCTAATCCCCCTCCACCTTATCTCTGTATTGTTGTGGAGATGTTTATTAATGTATGTTGTCAGGTGCCCCCCAGTGTCAGTTTTGCTGTAATACGCTCATGCGAGGGTATTCGCACATACAGACATTGGTGGAAGACCATTGGATGCAGAAACCTTCCCGTGGACATGGCAGATCTGCTTGCTCTTTTAAGGATGTTCGTTCATGCCTCACCAAGAGACTGGCCACTTCATGGCGACTGCATTAGTAAGCAGATCTGCGTACATTGGAACCATAGCATAACCATACACAATGATGGCCCACCGAGCCATGATAGAGTACGGCTCCCGTCATTGGTAGCGGTGGGAATGTGCACACGGTCGTGTTCAGAGCCATGTAAGTGTTCAAATTGTGAGACCCTTCGTGTCTCACAGGACTCTTGCCGCATGGCTCTGCACACGACCATCTGCACACGTCACTACTGGATTTCTATTTGAATACATACATGTGTGTGATTGGTTCTTTTGAAATAATACACGTGTCTGATTGTGTCCGGGAAGGCATGACCGCGCAGCAGGAAATGCACAACAGACGCGCCTATGCACACACGTGCGCCTGTCACCAATCTTGGCGCCAAAGGGGCTATTTAAACTGAACACACCAAAGACTCCTTGCTGTTTAGTCTGCAGCTCCTGTGTGTCCTGAACCCTGTTATCCGTGCTGACCTCTGAACCTTGACCCCGGCTTGCTCTTACTAACCCTGTCTGCTTGATACCCTGACTCCGGCTTGTTTCTTGGACTTCTCTTCTGCCTGCGGCTCTGCCTGATCCACCAGAACGTTACCGACCCGGCCTGCCTGACTCTGCATCTACTCCTCCAGCCTGCTGCGACTCTGCTCTGCGAATCGTACCTGCTCCTGTTCCATCTGCGATCCAGTCTGCCACGGTTCTGGTCTACCGGTCTGCCTGCTGCATCTCCAGCCACGAGCATCCAGCCATACCGATACTGGACTGATCCCAGGCACTCCTGCCTCACCGTGCTTCTGTGGCTGCTGTTTCCACCTCAGGGGCCCACAAGCCGGTGCGGCAAGAGAGGCGCTCCTCTACACGCCGGGCTCACGATCCAGGTACGTGACAGATTGGCTGATTCTGAAGCCACCATCTTCCTTTGTTATTCATTCTTACAGTATAAATAAAGGTTGCTGCCCATCCTATGGAGGATTCTGCTGAGCTCAACGTGATACCAGCATCTGTGTCTGTGTTACTTGGAGATATAGAAGCGCCGCTTTCCCGGCATTATACAAGAGAGCTGTATTTGTGCTTTTCATTGATTTGCTTATAGGGAGAAGCTTAAAATTTCCAGCACAGTATGTTCAACATTCTTGTCATTCTGTTCACTTTTTTAAGCCCACAATAAAGTTTTATGTTCAAAATGTCAGATACCACGATGTCAGGGCTGGGCTCTCAGCCCTCCCTTCTCTATGCTCAGGTTGCTCAGCTGTCAGTTAATTGCCAGCACTCAGCGTTCTACAGCGGCTCACCTGGTGATCATTTCCTGCTCGTCAGTCCAGCCTACAGCCAGCCCCTTCTGGCTATTTAACCCCTTCACATCCTGCCCATGTACATATGACGCCCAGCAGGTGGATCTCCCATCCTGGGTGGGCGTCATATGACGTCCTCCCATTCCCGGACCGCCTAGGGGGCGCGCGCGCCCGCGGCGTCGCTCGGGACCCGGTGCAAGTGCCCGGCGGCCGCGATGTCCGCCGGGCACCCGCGATTGCCCGTTAAAACAACGGGACCGTGCTGGACCGTGGAGCTGTGTGTGTAAACACACAGCTCCACGTCCTGTCAGCGGAGAAGAGACCGATCATGTGATCCCAGTACAGAGGAACACATGATTGGTCTCCTCCCCTTGTGAGTCCCCTCCCACCACAGTTAGAATCACTCCTATAGGGAACACATTAACCCCTGCAGCGCCCCCTAGTGTTAACCCCTTCCCTGCCAGTCACATTTACACAGTAATCACTGCAATTTTATAGCAACGATCGCTGTGTAAATGTGAATGGTCCAAAAAATGTGTCAAAAGTGTCCGAAGTGTCCGCCGCAATGTCGCAGTCACGAAAAAAAAAAATCGCAGATCGCTGCCATTACTAGTAAAAAAAAAAAATGCAATAAATCTATCCCCTATTTTTGTAGACGCTATAACTTTTGCGCAAACCGATCAATATACGCTTATTGCGATTTTTTTTACCAAAAATATGTAGAAGAATACGTATCGGCCTAAACTGAGGAAAAAAATAGTTTTTTTTTTTTAAAATTGGATATTTATTATAGCAAAAAGTAAAAAAATATTGTGTTTTTTTTTCAAAATTGTCGCTTTTCTTTTGTTTATAGCGCAAAAAATAAAAACCGCAGGGGCGACCAAATACCACCAAAAAAAAGAAAGCTCCATTTGTGGGAAAAAAGGACGTCAATTTTGTTTGGGTGTAACGTCGCACGACCGCGCAATTGTTAGTTAAAGCGACGCAGTCCTGAATCGCAAAAAGTGCTCCGGTAAGGAAGGGGGTAAAATGGCCCGCTGCTGAAGCGGTTAAACTGCCTGGTTCATTTCTTCCATTCCTTCTCCTTGGTCACATATCTGGAGACTCTCTGCTGTGTTCCCGTTGAAGACTTGCCTGGCTGACGTCCCTTCTGGTTCCTGATCCTGTCTGCTGCCTCTGACTACGGTGATCTCTGGCTTCCTGATTTCCTGGCTTTTTCTGACTACCCACTTTGGCTACTGAACCCTGGCTATGTTTTGACTAGGTCTACTATTTGTACCATTTTTACCATTTTATTAAAAGGTGTGATTTTTACTGCATTTTCTGTCTGTTTTATGGTTCCTGACACAGGAATACAGAAAGGGACAGACACTGAGATTTATTTGTTCTTGGCTATAAATCTCAGTTAACGTCAATGTCAATAAACTTTATGTATATGATCAGAGATGGCGATTGGTAGCAGGATAATAAAATGTCAGATATAGACGGGGGAAGGTCACACTACGGGCCCGGCAGGTGACATGCGACTCTTTTATTGCCGGTCAGAGTCCAGGCCAGGATTATGGATTTTGTACTGTAGATATACTGTAAATTGGACAAACATCCCTCCTACCAGGAGCTGTGATTGGACAGGAACATCCTGAGCTCCTCCTACATGTCATTGATTAGCCAGCTGCGTGAATGATGAATACACAGTAATGGAAATCATCTGTGACTGGCTGCAGCTGGTGAAAGACTTTTCCTGGTGCACTGTCTACATTAGAGGGGTTCCCTGCAGGGGCGGGGCTCAGAGTACATCGGAGTGGGTGGGGCTCAGAGTACATCGGAGCGGGCGGGGCTCAGAGTACATTGGAGGGGGTGGGGCTCAGAGTACATCGGAGGGGGTGGGGCTCAGAGAACATCGGAGGGGGTGGGGCTCAGAGTACATCGGAGGGGGTGGGGCTCAGAGAACATCGGAGGGGTTTCCAACAGGGGTTGGAAACTGCACCCCTGCTATCATCATCCCCCTCTTCACTCTGCACTCCTCCTATCATCATCCCCCTCTTCACTCTGCACTCCTCCTATCATCATCCCCCTCTTCACTCTGCACCCCTCCTATCATCATCCCCCTCTTCAATCTGCACCCCTCCTATCATCATCCCCCTCTTCACTCTGCGCCCCTCCTATCATCATCCCCTTCTTCACTCTGCACCCCTGCTATCATCATCCCCCTCTTCACTCTGCACCCCTCGTATCATCATCCCCCTCTTCACTCTGCACCCCTCCTATCATCATCCCCCTCTTCACTCTGCACCCCTCCTATCATCATCCCCCTCTTCACTCTGCACCCCTCCTATCATCATCCCCCTCTTCACTCTGCACCCCTCCTATCATCATCCCCCTCTTCACTCTGCACCCCTCCTATCATCATCCCTCTCTTCACTCTGCACCCCTCCTATCATCATCCCTCCCTTCACTCTGCACCCCTCCTATCATCATCCCCCTCTTCACTCTGCACCCCTCCTATCATCATCCCCCTCTTCACTCTGCACCCCTGCTATCATCATCCCCCTCTTCACTCTGCACCCCTCGTATCATCATCCCCCTCTTCACTCTGCACCCCTCCTATCATCATCCCCCTCTTCACTCTGCACCCCTCCTATCATCATCCCCCTCTTCACTCTGCACCCCTCCTATCATCATCCCCCTCTTCACTCTGCACCCCTCCTATCATCATCCCCTCTTCACTCTGCACTCCTCCTATCATCATCCCCCTCTTCACTCTGCACCCCTCCTATCATCATCCCCCTCTTCACTCTGCACCCCTCCTATCATCATCCCCCTCTTCACTCTGCACCCCTCCTATCATCATCCCTCTCTTCACTCTGCACCCCTCCTATCATCATCCCTCCCTTCACTCTGCACCCCTCCTATCATCATCCCCCTCTTCACTCTGCACCCCTCCTATCATCATCCTCCTCTTCACTCTGCACCCCTCCTATCATCATCCTCCTCTTCACTCTGCACCCCTCCTATCATCATCCCCCTCTTCACCCTGCACCCCTCCTATCATCATCCCCCTCTTCACTCTGCACCCCTCCTATCATCATCCCCCTCTTCACTCTGCACCCTCCTATCATCATCCTCCTCTTCACTCTGCACCCCTCCTATCATCATCCTCCTCTTCACTCTGCACCCCTCCTATCATCATCCCCCTCTTCACTCTGCACCCTCCTATCATCATCCCCCTCTTCACTCTGCACCCCTCCTATCATCATCCCCCTCTTCACTCTGCACCCCTCCTATCATCATCCCCCTCTTCACTCTGCACCCCTGCTATCATCATCCCCCTCTTCACTCTGCAGCCCTCCTATCATCATCCTCCTCTTCACTCTGCACTCCTCCTATCATCATCCCCCTCTTCACTCTGCACTCCTCCTATCATCATCATCCCCCTCTTCACCCTGCACCCCTCCTATCATCATCCTCCTCTTCACCCTGCACCCCTCCTATCATCATCCCCTCTTCACTCTGCACTCCTCCTATCATCATCCCCCTCTTCACCCTGCACCCCTCCTATCATCATCCTCCTCTTCACTCTGCACCCCTCCTATCATCATCCCTCTCTTCACTCTGCACCCCTCCTATCATCATCCCCCTCTTCACTCTGCACTCCTCCTATCATCATCCCCCTCTTCACTCTGCACCCCTCCTATCATCATCCCCCTCTTCACTCCGCACCCCTCCTATCATCATCCCCCTCTTCACTCTGCACCTCCTATCATCATCCCCCTCTTCACTCTGCACTCCTCCTATCATCATCCCCCTCTTCACTCTGCACTCCTCCTATCATCATCATCCCCCTCTTCACTCTGCACTCCTCCTATCATCATCCCCCTCTTCACTCTGCACCCCTCCTATCATCATCCCCCTCTTCACTCTGCACCCCTCCTATCATCATCCCCCTCTTCACTCCGCACCCCTCCTATCATCATCCCCCTCTTCACTCTGCACCCCTCCTATCATCATCCCCTCTTCACTCTGCACTCCTCCTATCATCATCCCCCTCTTCACTCTGCACCCCTCCTATCATAATCCCCCTCTTCACTCTGCACCCCTCCTATCATCATCCCCCTCTTCACTCTGCACCCCTCCTATCATCATCCCCCTCTTCACTCTGCACTCCTCCTATCATCATCCCCCTCTTCACTCTGCACCTCCTATCATCATCCCCCTCTTCACTCTGCACCTCCTATCATCATCCCCCTCTTCACTCTGCACCCCTCCTATCATTATCCCCCTCTTCACTCTGCACTCCTCCTATCATCATCCCCCTCTTCACTCTGCACTCCTCCTATCATCATCCCCCTCTTCACTCTGCAGCCCTCCTATCATCATCCCCCTCTTCACTCTGCACCTCCTATCATCATCCCCCTCTTCACTCTGCAGCCCTCCTATCATCATCCCCCTCTTCACTCTGCACCCCTCCTATCATCATCCCTCCCTTCACTCTGCACCCCTCCTATCATCATCCCCCTCTTCACTCTGCAGCCCTCCTATCATCATCCCCCTCTTCACTCCGCACCCCTCCTATCATCATCCCCCTCTTCACTCTGCACCCCTCCTATCATCATCCCCCTCTTCACTCTGCACCCCTCCTATCATCATCCCCCTCTTCACTCTGCACTCCTCCTATCATCATCCCCCTCTTCACCCTGCACCCCTCCTATCATCATCCCCCTCTTCACTCTGCACCTCCTATCATCATCCTCCTCTTCACTCTGCACCCCTCCTATCATCATCCTCCTCTTCACTCTGCACCCCTCCTATCATCATCCTCCTCTTCACTCTGCACCCCTCCTATCATCATCCCCCTCTTCACTCTGCACCCCTCCTATCATCATCCTCCTCTTCACTCTGCACCCCTCCTATCATCATCCTCCTCTTCACTCTGCACCCCTCCTATCATCATCCCCCTCTTCACTCTGCGCCCCTCCTATCATCATCCCCCTCTTCACTCTGCACTCCTCCTATCATCATCCCCCTCTTCACTCTGCACCCCTCCTATCATCATCCTCCTCTTCACCCTGCACCCCTCCTATCATCATCCTCCTCTTCACTCTGCACCCCTCCTATCATCATCCCCCTCTTCACCCTGCACCCCTCCTATCATCATCCCCCTCTTCACTCTTCACCCCTCCTATCATCATCATCCCCCTCTTCACTCTGCACCCCTCCAATCATCATCATCCCCCTCTTCACTCTGACCCCTCCTATCATCATCCCCCTCTTCACCCTGCACCCCTCCTATCATCATCCCCCTCTTCACTCTTCACCCCTCCTATCATCATCATCCCCCTCTTCACTCTGCACCCCTCCAATCATCATCCCCCTCTTCACTCTGCACTCCTCCTATCATCATCCCCCTCTTCACCCTGCACCCCTCCTATCATCATCCCCCTCTTCACTCTGCACCTCCTATCATCATCCTCCTCTTCACTCTGCACCCCTCCTATCATCATCCTCCTCTTCACTCTGCACCCCTCCTATCATCATCCTCCTCTTCACTCTGCACCCCTCCTATCATCATCCCCCTCTTCACTCTGCACCCCTCCTATCATCATCCCCCTCTTCACTCTGCACTCCTCCTATCATCATCCCCCTCTTCACCCTGCACCCCTCCTATCATCATCCCCCTCTTCACTCTGCACCTCCTATCATCATCCTCCTCTTCACACTGCACCCCTCCTATCATCATCCTCCTCTTCACTCTGCACCCCTCCTATCATCATCCTCCTCTTCACTCTGCACCCCTCCTATCATCATCCCCCTCTTCACTCTGCACCCCTCCTATCATCATCCTCCTCTTCACTCTGCACCCCTCCTATCATCATCCTCCTCTTCACTCTGCACCCCTCCTATCATCATCCCCCTCTTCACTCTGCGCCCCTCCTATCATCATCCCCCTCTTCACTCTGCACTCCTCCTATCATCATCCCCCTCTTCACTCTGCACCCCTCCTATCATCATCCCCCTCTTCACCCTGCACCCCTCCTATCATCATCCCCCTCTTCACCCTGCACCCCTCCTATCATCATCCTCCTCTTCACTCTGCACCCCTCCTATCATCATCCCCCTCTTCACCCTGCACCCCTCCTATCATCATCCCCCTCTTCACTCTTCACCCCTCCTATCATCATCATCCCCCTCTTCACTCTGCACCCCTCCAATCATCATCATCCCCCTCTTCACTCTGCACCCCTCCTATCATCATCCCCCTCTTCACCCTGCACCCCTCCTATCATCATCCCCCTCTTCACTCTTCACCCCTCCTATCATCATCATCCCCCTCTTCACTCTGCACCCCTCCAATCATCATCATCCCCCTCTTCACTCTGCACCCTCCTATCATCATCCCCCTCTTCACTCTTGGCACAGTAAAGTTCTCCTCCGCGCTCCCCCGGGTGATCTCTGTATATCGCTGTCTCATGGCCGTCTGAGAGTTAATCAATAACCAGTCATTGGAAAGTTATAACATTCCATAAATATGAGGGGGGGGGGGGGGGGAGGGATAAATCCAACACAGATAATGAGAGTTATAAAACTGAGCACCCTGAGCCACCAATCCGGACCCTCCACACATCAGAACGCTGCGAGATCCCCGATCACACCGACACTGTCCATACACAGAGGACTGGAAACAGGAGCTCTCCGCTGCGGTGCCATTCACTATGACTATCACCCCCAACTCATCCGTCCAACGCGACTCTCATGTACACCCATTGGTGCGCACCAAATGGCACGCTAACACCATACCGTGCGCTGCCAGGAATGGTGCCAGGAATGGTGCCAGTCCCTGGCATTGGGTGGCTGCATTGCCAGGCCATCCAATGGAATCCGAAATCTGAAGGGCCCCCCAGAGTTACGTTTTCACACCGAAACCAGAATGGATCTGACACGGCACCTATAACCCAATAGATCAATAAAAACTATTTTCACCCATCGGACAGACAAGAACAAAACAGAAGAAAAAGAAGAAAGAATGAATAGAAAGAAAACAAAAAAAGGAAAAATTTATAAAAAAATAAATCAAATAAATAAATAGATAAAAAGTAAAAAAATATATATATACAGTATAATAATCGATAATGAAAAAAAAAAACTGAAAAACACACAAAACAAAAGGGCCAGAGCTAAACGAGAGAACAAAAAGGCATCACAGCTGCCAGAGACGAGACATTACCCCACGACACCCCAAAAAAGAGGAAAGGGGAACAGAAACACTGATGTTAACAAATATGTAATAAAACACGCACAGTAACTGCATCTTACAAGAACGATATACTGTATATATATAATATATATATATATATAAATATTTATTCTAACAAACAAACAAAAAAAAAACTTCTCTGACGCCCCAACATACATTTGGACTTTTTGGGGTATTTTTTAGACATGTGCAATTCGTTTTTCGGTTTTTTTTTTCATTATTTTCGTTCGTTCGTTTTCGCACGAATGAACGAATCGTTCGAATCGTACGAATCCGATTTAACGAATCATTCAAATCGAACGAATCCGAAAAAACAACGAAAATCCGAAAAAAACGAATTAGAAACAACGAATGTACTAATGAAGAAAATCCGAAAAACGAAAACGAACGTAACTTTTTTTTTTTTTAATTGGTAATTTTCCGTGTCCCTTACAATGGTGCTGCTAAACGTACTTCAAATGGATTGAACAAAAAAATTTGTACATTTGTAACTTTTTGTTTCGATTCGTAACTTTTTTTTGTTTCGATTCGTAACTTTTTTTGTTTCGATTCGTAACTTTTTTTTGTTTCGATTCGTAAATTATTTAAAATGTAATAATAGCATACACATTACATAAAATTATGAATTATGCTCCGATTACGAATCTACGAATGTTACGAATGTTACGAATGTACGAATAAATACGATTGCGTCTGAAAATTAAACTAACGAAAAAACGAATCAACGAAAAAATAACTCTTACGAAATGTACGAATCGTTACGAATCAACGGAAACGAAAAAAACAAAACGAAAAAAAAAAACTAATTTTTTTGTTGTGCACATGTCTAGTATTTTTGTTTCTTGTGACGCTGCTGTGCCCTTTGTTGGGTGTGTGAGTATCTTGGTTTGGTATGTTTTCGTCTCTATTTGATTTATTTTCATGACAAGCTCTCTTCACAGATATGTATTTGGATTTCACCATCTCCTGAAGAAATGAACTTTGTTCACGAAACGCGTCAAGATCATTATCGCTACTTGATTGTTGAGAAATGATTTGTGTCTGTTTACATCTTTTATCTCTTGATTACACGGCTACTTGTACTTTGCACTCCACTTTTGAATCTTTATAAATAATTAGAGATGTTATAATTTATACACTTGTGGCATTAATGATTGTGGCGCAGCTCTATCGAAGTCCCGTGGACCAAAATTGCTTTTATTAGTCTATCGGGTTATAAGCGCCGTTATTGGTGTCAAAACATCAGCCAGAATTCTGGGCGCCCCCTCGGGCCTCGGTGTCGTGGATCTGCAGTAATGTTTCATGCCCTGCCTGTTTACCTCTCTGGTCTGTGTATCAGCTTAGGGCCACGCCCTCACACCTGTGTGTTAATCTTCTCTCAGCACAACCCCACCCCAGCCTCTAACAGGAAACACAACTTACCTCCGTGCACTGCGAGCCGGCCTCGCCCCGACAATAGTATGTAAAGGCTTCTCTGTGTGGTTCTTGCCGTGTGCTCTGCGTTTGATTCCGTGTACCGACTTTGGCGTGTTCTCCTGACTATCCCTGTCTGCTTGTTGCCCTGACCCTTGGCTTGTCCTCCTGACTATTCCTTGTTGCCCTGACCCTTGGCTTGTCCTCCTGACTATTCCTTGTTGCCCTGACCCTTGGCTTGTCCTCCTGACTATTCCTTGTTGCCCTGACCCTTGGCTTGTCCTCCTGACTATTCCTTGTTGCTCTGACCCTTGGCTTGTCCTCCTGACTATTCCTTGTTGCCCTGACCCTTGGCTTGTCCTCCTGACTATTCCTTGTTGCCCTGACCCTTGGCTTGTCCTCCTGACTATTCCTTGTTGCTCTGACCCTTGGCTTGTCCTCCTGACTATTCCTTGTTGCTCTGACCCTTGGCTTGTCCTCCTGACTATTCCTTGTTGCCCTGACCCTTGGCTTGTCCTCCTGACTATTCCTTGTTGCCCTGACCCTTGGCTTGTCCTCCTGACTATTCCTTGTTGCCCTGACCCCTGGCTTGTCCTCTTGACTATTCCTTGTTGCCCTGACCCCTGGCTTGTCCTCCTGACTATTCCTTGTTGCTCTGACCCTTGGCTTGTCCTCCTGACTATTCCTTGTTGCCCTGACCCTTGGCTTGTCCTCCTGACTATTCCTTGTTGCCCTGACCCTTGGCTTGTCCTCCTGACTATTCCTTGTTGCCCTGACCCTTGGCTTGTCCTCCTGACTATTCCTTGTTGCCCTGGATTGCTGCTTCCTCTCCATTCAGCCATGAGCGTGAGCTGGGAGACCCTGGGGGGCCGTGACCTGGAGTCAGCTGCGGCAAAGCCCATCCTCACCATCAGAGGCTCTGGTGAATACCTGCTAGACTGTGCGCCCTGGGCAATCTTATGCTCTAGCTCCCCGTTTGATCCGTGTCGTTGCTCAGGTGGAACTGCATTCCTGAACCACCCAGAGCTCTATTAGCAGCAGTCATCCGAAGGGTCCCCAACCTTAGCGGTGCACTCCTAACCCCAGCGGTGTGCACCTGTCACCTGGCCTCAGGTGACCTGACAGTTTGCTCGGGCGACGGACTAGGCTGATGTGCCACTACCCGCTGATGATCAGCTGCAGACATGGGCGTCCGCAAGGTAGGGGCAAGGGGGGGCAAGTGCCCCCCCCTGGAATCAGGGATCGAAACAGGAGTGATTACCCCCATCACCCCTCTCTCTCTCTCACCCCTCTGTCTTTTTCACCCCCTCTCTCTCTCTCTCACCCCCCATCTGTCTCTCTCTCTCACACTCCTCTCTCTCTCACCCCTTTCTCTCTCTCACCCCCCACATGTATGCAGTTTCTGACAGTCTCTTGGGCCATGTATACAGTCTCTGGTCATCTCTTGTGCCATGTCCGCAGTCTCTTACAGTCTCTTGTGCCATGTATGCATTCTCTGACAGTCTCTTGTGCCATGTCCGCAGTCTCTTACAGTCTCTTGGGCCATGTCCGCAGTCTCTTACAGTCTCTTGGGCCATGTATGCAGTTACTGACAGTCTCTTGGGCCATGTATGCAGTCTCTGGTCATCTCTTGTGCCATGTCCGCAGTCTCTTACAGTCTCTTGGGCCATGTATGCAGTTACTGACAGTCTCTTGGGCCATGTATGCAGTCTCTGGTCATCTCTTGTGCCATGTCCGCAGTCTCTTACAGTCTATTGGGCCATGTATGCCGTCTCTGACAGTCTCTTGGGCCATGTATGCCGTCTCTGACCGTGATAATGTGACAATGACATTGTCGAAAAGGTCAGAGCATGGGTGACCTTAAAATGATGCCCCCCCTGAAAAAAAGTTCTGCGGACGCCCATGGCCGCAGGGCATAGTCCGCAGACTCGAGACCCAGGAATCTAATCAGACCCAGGTGATGCGATTCCTTGGGGATTTGGCTTCCCATTTTGAACAGCTTCCGGGCCTCCTTAGGACCTCCGGTTCCACAACCTCAACCGCAATCTGCGGCCGTATCTGTTCCAGCCACAGTTCCAGCCACAAACCCTTTTGCATTCACCAGCTCCGTCCCGTTAATCGGGGGACTCCAAGGCCTGCAGAGGGTTCCTTAGCCAGTCTACCATTCATTTTGAACTCCACCCCCAAAGCTTCCTGTCTGATGGGGCAAAGGTGGCCTTTATTATTTCCCTCCTGTCCGGCGAGGCTTCAGCCTGAGCTGCCCCTCTGTGGGAGAAGATCGATCCAGTGGTTTCTAGCCTGTCTAATTTCTTGAAACTCTTGCGGAATCTCTTTGAGGAAACGGGTCGTGTCTCTTCAGCGCCCTTTTAGGTCTCCGCCAAGAGTCTTCTTCTGGGGGACGGTACGCTCTTCATTTTCATATACTAACTACTGAGCTGAGCTGGAATATTGAGGCCTTAGTTGCTACCTTTTTACATGGCCTCTCTGACAGAGTGAAGGATAATTTAGCGGGAAGAACCGTCCCGCTGATCTGGACGATGTCATCTCCCTGTGTAACCCGATCGATATTAGACATGTGCATTCCATTATGTTCCGAATCGAAATTCGGACGAATTTTTCATTATTCGGACATTCGGATGCATCCGAATTACAATACTAACGAATTTAACCGAATCCAAATTTTTTTCGAATCGAAAAATCGCGGACGAAATTCGAAATATCTCAGGGTCACTTAGTGATAGAAACCCAAAATTTGGATATGTTGTAGTACTAGTTCTACTGTGTGATCTCCTGTAGACTATTAACAGCCATTTCACTTCTTTTTTTTTTTGCAGATCTTCTGCAGACTGTTAGAATCAATTTTAATTTTTTTTTTCAAATTCGGGTCGCTAAATATTTTCGAATCCGCTTGAAATAGTATCAACACGATTCGAAATTTTTTCAACTGCATTTGAAACTATTTCAACCGGATTCGAAAATATTTTGCGACCCGACTTTGGGTCCACGTATCTCGGGTTTACTTGGTGATAGAAACCCCAAAATTTGGAGAGGTTGTAGTCGGGTCGCAAAATATTTTCGAATCCGCTTGAAATAGTATCAACATGATTTGAAATTATTTCAACTGCATTTGAAATTATTTCAACCGCATTTGAAATTATTTCAACCGCATTTGAAACTATTTCAACCGGATTCGAAAATATTTTGCGACCCAACTTTGGGTCCACATATCTCAGGGTCACAAATTTGGAGAGGTTGTAGTGCTAGTTCTACTGTGTTTGCATACCAAATTTTGGGGTTTCTAGCTATAAGTGGCTCCGAGATACGTGGCCCCAAAGTCGGGTCGCAAAATGTCAAGCACTTTTCTGCAGCAGAGAATGACATTTTGTGACCCGACTTTGGGGCCACGTATCTCGGGGCCACTTATAGCTAGAAACCCCATGCAAACACAGTAGAACTAGCACTACAACATATCCAAATTTAGGGGTTTCTATCGCTAAGTGACCCTGAGATACGTGGACCCAAAGTTGGGTCGCAAAATATTTTCGAATTCGAAAATCGGTCGAAAACTAAACGAAATCCGAAAACGAATTTAACAAATTTAACGAATCTAACTAAACGAAATTAATTAATTAACGAATTAAAACGAAGCGAAACGAATTTTTTCCTTTTGCACATGTCTAATCGATATTCGCTGTCAGGAGAGGTCCCTTAGTCAGCCTGAGCGCCCCTCTCTTCGACCCGTGGAGCATCCCCTGCCAGCTGAGGAACCTATGTAGCTGGGTCGGATCAGGCTATCTCCCGAGGAACATGCTAGGCGCAGAACTCTGGGCCTGTGTCTCTCTATTGTGGGGGCAAAGGTCACTTAGTCCGGGAAACGCTCGGGTCTAATACATCTGGAAGGTGGAGTATTGGACCCAGAAATATCACCTTCTCGTCTCCTTCTTTCGGTGTTCCTTCATGTTGGCGCTTCCTCTCATTCGGTCTTGGCAGATCTGGATTCCGGAGCCGCTGGCAATTTTATTGACTGGAGAACTGCATCGTCCAGGAAAAGTACCCTTTCGCCCCTCACCACTCCATTGATGGTCTTGGCGATTGATGGCACTGTTCTGCTAGGGGGCCCTATCCGCTTCCAGACCCTTCCTGTTAAGATGTCGGTAGGGATACTCCACCAGGAGTGGATATCCTTCCTTATCCTACCTAAAGCCCCATACACACGGTCGGATTTTCCGATGGATTCTGTCCTATCGGACAATGTTGTCGGAAATTCCGACCGTGTGTAGGCACCATCGGACAGTTTCCATCGGATTGTCCGACGGACAAAGTTCTATCTCCTGCTCTAAAAATTTTCCCGACAACAAAGTCCGATCACACCAATTCCGATCGTGTGTAGCGAATTCCGACGGACAAAGTGCCACGCATGCTCAGATCACATTACAAGACCAAAGCTATTGGCTACTAGCCTCTACGTAGTCCCGTCGTACGCAACAAACGTCACCACGTTCAGAATGATCGGATTTTCCGACAACTTTGTCCGACCGTGTGTACGCAACACCAGTGTCGGACTAAATCCGTCGGACCAAATCCGATGGATTTGGTGGTCGGATTTTCCAACCATGTGTATGGGGCTTTAGACCTCAACCCCTATCGTATTGGGCCTTTCTTGGATACGGCTCCATTCACCACACGTTGACTGGACTTCTGGGCAGATCCTGGCTCGGGGTTCCTCCTGTTTTTCATCCTGTCTACTCAAGGTTGCCCCAAAATAGAAACTTCCTGTTGCAACCACCTCAGTATCTTCTGCTCTTCCCGCTGCATATAGCGATTTCCGGGATGAGTTCTGCAATCAGCTGAGGTGCTTCCTCCTCACAGGTTCATTTCTGTGCTATTGACCTTGTACCCGGAGCAACTCTACCAGGGGTCGTAACTATCCTGTCCATCCCAGAGACAAAATCAATACCCCTTACCCTTATTATGGGATGGAGGACACTGAATGGAGGTCGGTGGAGGGATTGGTGGAGAGGGGTGGAGGCAGGGGCGTCGCCAGGGGGTGGCTAGGGGGGGCTGGAGCCCCGAATGGGTCCCTGAAAAGCCCCGAGTCTCGCAATGCATGCATTGCATTGTTAGCCCCGAGTGCCATCGGCTAATTTCGGCTGCACTCGCGGTTCCCAGCAGCCGAAATTAGCCGAGTGCCATAGCGGCCGAAAGCTGCCGAAATTGGACGAAAGTGGCCGAGTGCCGCTGGTCCCGCCTTCTGGAGCGGGACGTGTGACGTGACGTCCATCGTAGCCTGCAGGCTCCAGAAGGCGGGAACGATACATCCCGCTCGGGCGGGCGGCTCGGCTCTCCTCTCCTCCTTGGCTCCTCTCCCCAGTGACTGACTGACTGACTGCCTGCCGTGACCGCACACCATGGCTGAGGTAGGTCAGACACAGACTACTAGTCACTTATGTCATTGTCAGTGGGTCAGGCAGGTCATTATGTGTAGGTCAGTGGTCAGTATGTGTAGGTCAGTGTGTGTAGGTCAGTGCATGTAGGTCAGTGTGTGTAGGTCAGTGGTCAGTGCATGTAGGTCAGTGGTCAGTGTATGTAGGTCAGTGTGTGTAGGTCAGTGTGTGTAGGTCAGTGCATGTAGGTCAGTGTGTGTAGGTCAGTAGTCAGTGTGTGTAGGTCAGTGTGTGTAGGTCAGTGGTCAGTATGTGTAGGTCAGTGTGTGTGTAGGTCAGTGCATGTAGGTCAGTGCATGTAGGTCAGTGGTCAGTGCATGTAGGTCAGTGGTCAGTGTATGTAGGTCAGTGTGTGTAGGTCAGTGTGTGTAGGTCAGTGCATGTAGGTCAGTGTGTGTAGGTCAGTAGTCAGTGTGTGTAGGTCAGTGTGTGTAGGTCAGTGGTCAGTGTGTGGAGGTCAGTGTGTGGAGGTCAGTGGTCAGTGCATGTAGGTCAGTGCGTGTAGGTCAGTGTGTGTAGGTCAGTGGTCAGTGTATGTAGGTCAGTGTGTGGAGGTCAGTGTGTGTAGGTCAGTAGTCAGTGTGTGTAGGTCAGTGGTCAGTATGTGTAGGTCAGTGGTCAGTGTATGTAGGTCAGTATGTGTAGGTCAGTAGTCAGTGTGTGTAGGTCAGTGGTCAGTGTGTGGAGGTCAGTGGTCAGTGCATGTAGGTCAGTGTGTGTAGGTCAGTGGTCAGTGCATGTAGGTCAGTGTGTGTAGGTCAGTAGTCAGTGTGTGTGTAGGTCAGTGGTCAGTATGTGTAGGTCAGTGGTCAGTGTATGTAGGTCAGTATGTGTAGGTCAGTAGTCAGTGTGTGTAGGTCAGTGTGTGTAGGTCAGTGTGTGGAGGTCAGTGGTCAGTGCATGTAGGTCAGTGGTCAGTGCATGTAGGTCAGTGTGTGTAGGTCAGTGGTCAGTATGTGTAGGTCAGTGGTCAGTGTATGTAGGTCAGTATGTGTAGGTCAGTGGTCAGTGTGTGGAGGTCAGTGTGTGGAGGTCAGTGGTCAGTGCATGTAGGTCAGTGGTCAGTGCATGTAGGTCAGTGTATGTAGGTCAGTGGTCAGTGCATGTAGGTCAGTGTGTGTAGGTCAGTGGTCAGTGCATGTAGGTCAGTGTGTGGAGGTCAGTGTGTGTAGGTCAGTAGTCAGTGTGTGTAGGTCAGTGGTCAGTATGTGTAGGTCAGTGGTCAGTATGTGTAGGTCAGTGGTCAGTATGTGTAGGTCAGTAGTCAGTGTGTGTAGGTCAGTGGTCAGTGTATGTAGGTCAGTATGTGTAGGTCAGTAGTCAGTGTGTGTAGGTCAGTGTGTGTAGGTCAGTAGTCAGTGTATGTAGGTCAGTGTGTGTAGGTCATTGTATGTAAGCCACACATCCCCACCACCCAGGCCAAAAAAAATGCCGCAAACCCCCGTACCCCCGCCACCCCCCCCCCCCGGTTCTTCGACCTCGGGCTGAAGCCCCTGGTCTTTTTGCCACCTAGCAACGCCCCTGGGTGGAGGACACTGAATGGAGGTCAGTAGAGGGATTAGTAGAGAGGGGTGGAGGACACTGAATGGAGGTCAGTAGAGGGATTAGTAGAGAGGGGTGGAGGACACTGAATGGAGGATGGTGGAGGGATTGGTGGAGAGGGGTGAAGGACACTGAATGGAGACCAGTGGGGGGATTGGTGGAGAGGGGTGAAGGACACTGAATGGAGACCAGTGGAGGGATTGGTAGAGAGGGGTGGAGGACACTGAATGGAGGATGGTGGAGGGATTGGTGGAGAGGGGTGAAGGACACTGAATGGAGACCAGTGGAGGGATTGGTGGAGAGGGGTGGAGGACACTGAATGGAGACCAGTGGAGGGATTGGTAGAGGAGGGGTGGAGGACACTGAATGGAGACCAGTGGAGGGATTGGTAGAGAGGGGTGGAGGACACTGAATGGAGGCCAGTGGAGGGATTGGTAGAGAGGGGTGGAGGACACTGAATGGAGGTCAGTGGAGGGATTGATAGAGAGGGGTGGAAGACACTGAATGGAGGTCAGTGGAGGGATTGGTAGAGGGGTGGAGGACACTGAAGGGAGACCAGTGTAGGGATTGGCAAAAAGGGGTGGAGGACAATGAATGGAGGTCAGTGGAGGGATTGGTGGAGGGATTGGTGGAGGACACTGAATGGAGGATGGTGGAGGGATTGGTGGAGGACACTGAATGGAGGATGGTGGAGGGATTGGTAGAGAGGGGTGGAGGACACTGAATGGAGGCCAGTGGAGGGATTGGAGGAGAGGGGTGGAGGACACTGAATGGAGGTCAGTGGAGGGATTGGTGGGGAGGGGTGGAGGACACTGAATGGAGGTCAGTGGAGGGATTGGTGGAGAGGGGTGGAGGACACTGAATGGAGGATGGTGGAGGGATTGGTGGAGAGGGGTGGAGGACACTGAATGGAGGATGGTGGAGGGATTGGTGGAGAGGGATGGAGGATGGTGGAGGGATTGGTGGAGAGGGGTGGAGGACACTGAATGGAGGATGGTGGAGGGATTGGTGGAGGACACTGAATGGAGGATGGTGGAGGGATTGGTGGAGAGGGGTGGAGGACACTGAATGGAGGATGGTGGAGGGATTGGTGGAGAGGGATGGAGGACACTGAATGGAGGACGGTGGAGGGATTGGTGGAGGACACTGAATGGAGGATGGTGGAGGGATTGGTGGAGAGGGGTGGAGGACACTGAATGGAGGATGGTGGAGAAGGGTGGAGGACACTGAATGGAGGATGGTGGAGGGATTGGTGGAGAGGGGTGGAGGGATTGGTGGAGAGGGGTGGAGGACACTGAATGGGGGATGGTGGAGGGATTGGTGGAGAGGGGTTGGAGGACACTGAATGGAGGACGGTGGAGGGATTGGTAGAGAGGGGTTGGAGGACACTGAATGGAGGACGGTGGAGGGATTGGTGGAGAGGGGTGGAGGACACTGAATGGAGGATGGTGGAGGGATTGGTGGAGAGGGGTTGGAGGACACTGAATGGAGGATGGTGGAGGGATTGGTGGAGAGGGGTGGAGGACGGTGGAGGGATTGGTGGAGAGGGGTTGGAGGACACTGAATGGAGGATGGTGGAGGGATTGGTGGAGAGGGGTGGAGGACACTGAATGGAGGACGGTGGAGGGATTGGTGGAGAGGGGTGGAGGACACTGAATGGAGGACGGTGGAGGGATTGGTGGAGAGGGGTGGAGGACACTGAATGGAGGACGGTGGAGGGATTGGTGGAGAGGGGTGGATGATGGTGGAGGGATTGGTGGAGAGGGGTGGAGGATGGTGGAGGGATTGGTGGAGAGGGGTGGAGGATGGTGGAGGGATTGGTGGAGAGGGGTGGAGGACACTGAATGGGGGATGGTGGAGGGATTGGTGAAGAGGGGTGGAGGACACTGAATGGAGGACGGTGGAGGGATTGGTGGAGAGGGGTGGAGGACACTGAATGGAGGACGGTGGAGGGATTGGTGGAGAGGGGTGGAGGATGGTGGAGGGATTGGTGGAGAGGGGTGGAGGATGGTGGAGGGATTGGTGGAGAGTGGTGGAGGATGGTGGAGGGATTGGTGGAGAGGGGTGGAGGATGGTGGAGGGATTGGTGGAGAGGGGTGGAGAATGGTGGAGGGATTGGTGGAGAGTGGTGGAGGATGGTGGAGGGATTGGTGGAGAGGGGTGGAGGACACTGAATGGAGGACGGTGGAGGGATTGGTGGAGAGAGGGGTGGAGGACACTGAATGGAGGACGGTGGAGGGATTGGTGGAGAGGGGTGGAGGACACTGAATGGAGGACGGTGGAGGGATTGGTGGAGAGGGGTGGAGGATGGTGGAGGGATTGGTGGAGAGGGGTGGAGGATGGTGGAGGGATTGGTGGAGAGGGGTGGAGGATGGTGGAGGGATTGGTGGAGAGGGGTGGAGGACACTGAATGGGGGATGGTGGAGGGATTGGTGAAGAGGGGTGGAGGACACTGAATGGAGGACGGTGGAGGGATTGGTGGAGAGGGGTGGAGGACACTGAATGGAGGACGGTGGAGGGATTGGTGGAGAGGGGTGGAGGATGGTGGAGGGATTGGTGGAGAGGGGTGGAGGACACTGAATGGAGGACGGTGGAGGGATTGGTGGAGAGGGGTGGAGGATGGTGGAGGGATTGGTGGAGAGGGGTGGAGAATGGTGGAGGGATTGGTGGAGAGTGGTGGAGGATGGTGGAGGGATTGGTGGAGAGGGGTGGAGGATGGTGGAGGGATTGGTGGAGAGGGGTGGAGAATGGTGGAGGGATTGGTGGAGAGGGGTGGAGGGATTGGTGGAGGACACAGTTACTTTGCATAATTACTGTATATATAAAGATCTAGTTGTCTCCGTCGTGTGTCAATAAATTTCTTTCTTATTCCATCATTGTGGAATTTCCAGTTCTGAAGTCCGGGGGACAGTAACCTCGGTGACGCACATTAAACATTGGATGGGATTTGAACTTTTTACAACATTCCTGATCTGTGGCCTCAGTGACCCGGAACACTCAGAGCTCCGACTCTCCCTGATTCCTCCTCATGTCGCTCTGATCTCTATACTTGTATATAAAATGCACTTTTTATCTATCAAAAAGTGTTTCCCAGTCCTAAACCTTTCATCCAAATTCCAAATTGCTGCATTTTTTAAAATTTTAAAAGTCATCATAAAGGAACAGAAGTGATAAAAACAAAAACGCTCTTGTGGATTTAACCCCTTGCCGCCCACCATATAGCAGAATGACGGCGGCAAAGTGGTTTCAATATCCTGACTGGGTGTCATATGACGTCCTCAGGATTTTGAGCCACTGGGCTCCCCCGGGGGCGCGCATTGCGGCGATCGTTTTTGTGGGGTGTCAGTCTGACAGAGACTCTTTACCACATGATCAGCCGTGTCCAATCACAGCTGATCACAATGTAAATAGGAAGAGCCGGTGATCGGCTTTTCCTCACTCGGGTCTGACAGACGGGAGTAGAGGAGAGCCGATCGGCGGCTCTCCTGACAGGGGGGTCTGTGCTGATGGTTTATCAGCACAGCCCCCCCTCGGATCCCGCCCAGGACCACAATAATGCCACCCAGGACCACCAGGTATGCTCCCCCTAGACCCCCAGGGAAATGCACATCTGTGCCCAGGCAGCTGCCAATCAGTGCCCACTGACAATGCCTACCACTGCCATTGCCACCAGGGATGCCCATCAGTGCCTCATATCAGTGCTGTGTATCAGTGCCCAGCAGTGCCGTCTATCAGTGCCACATATCAATGCCCAGCAGTGCCGTCTATCAGTGCCCAGCAGTGTCGCCTATCAGTGTCAACCGTAAGTACCCATCTTTTCATCCTCTCAGAGCCCATCAGTGTCGTTTATCAGTGCCCACCAGTTCCCACCTGTGCCACCAATGAGTGCCCACCAGTGCCGCCTGTCAATGCCCATCAGTGCTGCATATCAGTGCCACCCATCAGTGCCGCCTACCAGTGCCCTTCAGTGCCCATCGTCGGTGTCCGTCAGTGCCCGCTCATTGGTGCCACCTCATCGGTGTCGCCTTATCAGTGCCCAGCCAGTCACATGGAGCTCCGCCTTATTTCCTGGCTGGGGGACGTCTAGCATAATTTCACCAACCTGACTGTCTCTGGCCCCGCCCCTTCCATTGATAGCATTTCAGTTTTTTCGATCATGGAGGCTCAGCGTCACATGGAGGCTCAGAATTACATGGAGGCTCAGAGTCACATGGAGGCTCAGCGCCACGTGGAGGCTCCGCGTCACGTGGAGGCTCAGCGTCACGTGGAGGCTCAGCGTCACGTGGAGGCTCAGCGTCACGTGGAGGCTCAGCGTCACGTGGAGGCTCAGCGTCACTTGGAGGCTCAGCGTCACTTGGAGGCTCAGCGTCACGCGGAGGCTCAGCGTCACGCGGAGGCTCCGCGTCACTTGGAGGCTCCGCGTCACATGGAGGCTCAGCGTCACATGGAGGCTCAGCGTCACGTGGAGGCTCAGCGTCACGTGGAGGCTCAGCGTCACGTGGAGGCTCAGCGTCACGTGGAGGCTCAGCATCACGTGGAGGCTCAGCGTCACGTGGAGGCTCAGCGTCACGTGGAGGCTCAGCGTCACGTGGAGGCTCAGCATCACACGGAGGCTCAGCATCACGTGGAGGCTCAGCGTCACGTGGAGGCTCAGCGTCACGTGGAGGCTCAGCATCACATGGAGGCTCAGCGTCACGTGGAGGCTCAGCGTCACGTGGAGGCTCTGCATCACATGGAGGCTCAGCGTCACATGGAGGCTCAGCGTCACGTGGAGGCTCCACATCACATGGAGGCTCAGCGTCACATGGAGGCTCAGCGTCACATGGAGGCTCAGCGTCACGTGGAGGCATTACGTATGTAGCAGAATCTCTGACCTCTTCCAGTCTAATGAGGACCTTTGAGGCCACGGACCGTGGACATCCTTCAATATGTGGTGGGTTGTGAGGCATAGTGGGTGCAGAGGTGGTAAAAGTCATTGGGCACCAAACACTTCTGGCATGCAAAAGAGGTTTTATTTCTTTTAACTGTCCTTTTTATATTTTGCAAGGGAAAGAGGGTTAGGGCCAGGACACCCTTAAGTAGTTGCAATTTCAATAGGCAGACTCCGAGACTTCAATAGGAAGACAGCCGTACAGGGAAAGGCCCCAGCAAGGCGCCACTCCTGCACACTCAGGTTTGCTGTCTCCTATGGCAACAGTCTTTAACAGTTCCTAATGCAAAGTTCAACAGTTCTCTCAGCTTCACTACAAGGTCCACTTGTGGCTCTTCAGCCCCTTGAGCTCCTCCTGGTCTCTCACTGGACTCTCTGATTCACTGACTCTGAATCCCTTGAGCTCCTCGAGGCTTTTGAGGTGGGATCTCCCTCAAGCTTCACCCCTCTGACCGGCTCGGTCCCTATCTTGGCACTCCAGATACTCCTCAAGCTTCACCCCTCTGACCGGCTCGGTCCCTATCTTGGCACTCCAGATACTCCTCAAGCTTCACCCCTCTGACCGGCTCTGTCCCTATCTTGGCACTCCAGATACCCCTTAAGCTTCACCCCTCTGACCGGCTCGGTCCCTATCTTGGCACTCCAGATACCCCTTAAGCTTCACCCCTCTGACCGGCTCGGTCCCTATCTTGGCACTCCAGATACTCCTCAAGCTTCACCCCTCTGACCGGCTCTGTCCCTATCTTGGCACTCCAGATACTCCTCAAGCTTCACCCCTCTGACCGGCTCTGTCCCTATCTTGGCACTCCAGATACTCCTCAAGCGTCACCCCTCTGACCGGCTCGGTCCCTATCTTGGCACTCCAGATACTCCTCAAGCTTCACCCCTCTGACCGGCTCGGTCCCTATCTTGGCACTCCAGATACTCCTCAAGCTTCACCCCTCTGACCGGCTCGGTCCCTATCTTGGCACTCCAGATACCCCTTAAGCTTCACCCCTCTGACCGGCTCGGTCCCTATCTTGGCACTCCAGATACTCCTCAAGCTTCACCCCTCTGACCAGCTCTGTCCCTATCTTGGCACTCCAGATACTCCTCAAGCTTCACCCCTCTGACCGGCTCTGTCCCTATCTTGGCACTCCAGATACTCCTCAAGCTTCACCCCTCTGACCGGCTCTGTCCCTATCTTGGCACTCCAGATACTCCTCAAGCTTCACCCCTCTGACCGGCTCTGTCCCTATCTTGGCACTCCAGATACTCCTCAAGCTTCACCCCTCTGACCGGCTCTGTCCCTATCTTGGCACTCCAGATACTCCTCAAGCTTCACCCCTCTGACCGGCTCTGTCCCTATCTTGGCACTCCAGATACTCCTCAAGCTTCACCCCTCTGACCGGCTCTGTCCCTATCTTGGCACTCCAGATATTCCTCAAGCTTCACCCCTCTGACCGGCTCTGTCCCTATCTTGGCACTCCAGATATTCCTCAAGCTTCACCCCTCTGACCGGCTCTGTCCCTATCTTGGCACTCCAGATACTCCTCAAGCTTCACCCCTCTGACCGGCTCTGTCCCTATCTTGGCACTCCAGATACTCCTCAAGCTTCACCCCTCTGACCGGCTCGGTTCCTATCTTGGCACTCCAGATACTCCTCAAGCTTCACCCCTCTGACCGGCTCGGTCCCTGGCTTGGCACTCCAGATACCCCTTAAGCTTCACCCCTCTGACCGGCTCTGTCCCTATCTTGGCACTCCAGATACCCCTTAAGCTTCACCCCTCTGACCGGCTCGGTCCCTATCTTGGCACTCCAGATACTCCTCAAGCTTCACCCCTCTGACCGGCTCTGTCCCTATCGTGGCACTCCAGATATTCCTCAAGCTTCACCCTTCTGACCGGCTCTGTCCCTATCTTGGCACTCCAGATATTCCTCAAGCTTCACCCCTCTGACCGGCTCGGTCCCTATCTTGGCACTCCAGATACTCCTCAAGCGTCACCCCTCTGACCGGCTCTGTCCCTATCTTGGCACTCCAGATATTCCTCAAGCTTCACCCCTCTGACCGGCTCTGTCCCTATCTTGGCACTCCAGATACTCCTCAAGCGTCACCCCTCTGACCGGCTCGGTCCCTATCTTGGCACTCCAGATACCCCTTAAGCTTCACCCCTCTGACCGGCTCTGTCCCTATCTTGGCACTCCAGATACTCCTCAAGCTTCACCCCTCTGACCGGCTCTGTCCCTATCTTGGCACTCCAGATACTCCTCAAGCGTCACCCCTCTGACCGGCTCGGTCCCTATCTTGGCACTCCAGATACCCCTTAAGCTTCACCCCTCTGACCGGCTCGGTCCCTGGCTTGGCACTCCAGATACTCCTTAAGCTTCACCCCTCTGACCGGCTCGGTCCCTGGCTTGACACACAAGGCTGCTCTACCAGCGTCACCTCCTCTGGTTGGGTCCCTGACTTGACTGCCGCCTGAAGTCTCCTGATTCTCCGCCATGCCCGTACAGTGGGACTGTTGCTCCGCTACTTGCTTCAGGTACTCACGGTGGTCCCTGGTAAAGGTTGTTGGTCACTTTGGGGCGACAGCTTCCCTTCTACCTCCGACCATGGCAGGTTCTCTGGCCAGCTTTTGGTTGGACTGCAAGCCACAGTCCCAATCTTATGTTGCCCTCTTATTTCTGGATAGGCCCTCACACAGCCTGGCAACTAGATGCCCCCTGGACAGTGGCGGTGCGTCCATAGAGGGTGCAGGAGTGCCGCCCCCTCTCTCCTGCACCGCTCTATCACCAATAGATAGATTCATGCATTGCATGAATCCATCTATTGTCGCCGCTGCCGCCCCCTATTCAGGTGTCCAACCCCTTGTCGGGCGCCGGGCATCTGAATTACAGCGGCGGAGAAGAGAGGAGGAGCGGGCAGGAGAAGACATCAGGGTCGTGATGAAATGGAGGACACCGGACACTGCTCGCCGCCTTCAGCCGCTGCCCACCCATGACAAGGTAAGTGCCGGGCAGACGGCGGGCGGGGGGTACAGTGGCAGCACTTGGGCCACAGTGGCAACATTTGGGGTACAGTGGCAGCCCTTGGGGCACAGTGGAAAAATTTGGGGCAAAGTGGCTGCGTTTGATGGGCACAGTGGGCTGCGTTTGATGGGCACAGTGGCTGCGTTTGATGGGCACAGTGGCTGCGTTTGATGGGCACAGTGGCAGCGTTTGATGGGCACAGTGGCAGCGTTTGATGGGCACAGTGGCAGCGTTTGATGGGCACAGTGAGGCTGCAATTGATGGGGTTTTTTTCTGAATTTTTCAGTTTGTTTGCGCCCCCCCCCCCCCAAAAAAAAAAAAGTTTTGAGCACCGGCCACTGCCCCTGGATAGGCCCAATCTCCGGCCTAGCAGCCCGGGGCAGACGACACATGTCCGTCTGGGTGGCACAGAACATAGATCACCTGACTCCACCCAAATATATAGGTTCTCCAAGCAGGATTCAAGAAAACCCCCCCATATACCCATAACTTGACCATGAAATGCCCTTCTCACATCTAATGCCACCAAGTGCCCGTCCACCTAGTGGCAGAAGAGAAAAGTACAACAAGGCCAAACTTATCTACAAGGCTACAACTATCTTTAGTAGCTTCTCCCGACGAGGAATTAGGGGAGGAGCTCCCTGACTAAACCCCAGGGTGCTACACCTATGCAAATACAGCCTGCTTAGGAATGCCCACTTCTCCAGACTGGCATAACTCCTCCCATTGCTTCCATCAGGAGTACTGTGACGTTTTCAAAAAGCTATGTACAGCCCCCTGCCGGCTCCTCCCACCAGCCATGATCTGCCTGCATTGCATAGAGAAGCACAGAGACGGAGTGATACCATCACTAGTCATAAAAAAACAGGGTATATAATGAAAATAATAAAGATTTTATTTAAAGATGTTATTAACATGTTGATAAGAAGGAAGTAACCAGAGAAGGTAAATCCAGGCCGTGATTTACTTCCTTGTGACTCCAGAACTGGGATTTCCAGAATGACAAAACCTGGACTGTGCTGTACATGGACTCACCCCGGGTGATCCCGAGGGGCCGACTCCACCTGGTGGACACAGTATATACCAGTGATGGAGAACCTTTTTTAACCTTAGTGCCCAAACTGAAATAAATACATTGGTTTTGTGTTGCAAAGTGCCAACACTGCAATTCGCGAGTGAGGGGGGTTGTGTGAGAGAGAGAGAGAGAGAGGGGGGACAGCGAGAGTGAGGGGTGTGAGAGAGATGCTGAGAGAGGGAACAGAGAGAGGGAGAGGTGTGAGAAATGCTGAGAGAGAGGAGGAACAGAGAGATGGAGGGGGGACAGAGGAGAGAGAGAGAGAGAGAGAGAGAGAGAGAAAGAGGGGACAGAGAGAGAGAGGGGACCAGAGAGAGAGAGAGAGAGAGAGAGAGAGAGAGAGAGAGAAAGAGGGGACAGAGAGAGAGAGGGGACAGAGAGAGAGAGAGAGAGAGAGAGAGAGAGAAAAAGAGGGGAGAGAGAGAGAGAGGGGGACAGAGAGAGAGAGAGAGAGAGAGAGAGGGGACGAGAGAGAGAGGGGAGAGGGGACAGAGAGAGAGAGGGAGACAGAGAGAGACCGAGAGACAGAGAGAGACAGAGAGGAGAGAGAGAGAGCAGAGAGACAGAGAGAGAGAGAGAGCGAGACAGAGAGAGAGAGGGGGACAGACAGAGAGAGAGATGAGAGGGGGACAGAGAGAGAGAGAGAGAGAGGGGGGACAGCGAGAGTGAGGGGTGTGAGAGAGATGCTGAGAGAGGGAACAGAGAGAGGGAGAGGTGTGAGAAATGCTGAGAGAGAGCGAGGAGAGGCTGCAGAGAGACACCGAGAGAGCCCGAACAGGACAGGCAGAGCACCCCAGCCAGCACCAGAGCCAGCACCACCTGAGGACCAAGCCCAGACCGCAGACAGCCCCAAGCAGCAGCACCCAGCAGCCAGAAGAGCCGCCACAGAGAGACCCAGAGAGCCAGAGAGAGCAGCAGAGCAGCCCAGAACATAGAGCGAGCAGGGCCCCCCAGAGACGACAGACCCTATGAGAGAGCTTCCCTCACGCAGAGAGGGGAGCAGACGCAGCAGATGACTCAGCCACCCAGGCGAGGAGAGCAGTGGGGAGAGAGAGCAACACAGAGAGAGTCAGAGAGCAGACCACCAGCAGGACCCCACAAGCAGCAGCACAGAGAGCCCAGAGACCCCACAGCAGAGCAACAGATCCGAGAAGCCAGCAGCAGCGCAAGACAGCAGCAGCGAGCAGCCCCCCCACAAAGCCCCCCAGAGAGACAGAGAACCCCAGAAGAGGAGACCCCCCAGCCCAGACCACCCACCGGAGCAGCAGACCCCAGCAGAGCCCAGAGCCCCAGAGACCCAGACAGACAGCCGCCCACACAGCCAGAGGGAGACATCAGATTCCACACCAGAGAGCCACCAGCAGAGCAGCAAGCCAGCAGCCCTGGAGATCAGAGCAGCAGACCCAGAGCCGCCAGCGAGAGCAGCCCAGCAGCCCCAGAGACAGAGAGCCCAACCAGACAGCAGAGCCCAGCCCAGGACAGAGGTCCAGCAGCACCCACCCCCCCAGCAGAGCAGCAGCCACCAGAGCCCAAACAAGCCAGAGACAACCACGGCCAGCACCACCCCAGCAGGACACCAGAGCCCCCCAGACAGAGCACCAAAGAGATTCCACCCACCCAGCAGATGCCCAGCGCACAGCACAGAGACACAGCAGCCCCCCCAAGAACAGAGAGAGAGGCAGCATCAGAGACGAGCCAGACCCCAGCAGAGTCAGAGAGCCCAGAGATCAGGGGAGGAGGAGACAGAGAGAGAGATGGAGGGGGGGACAGAGAGAGAGAGAGAGAGAGAGAGAGAGAAAGAGGGGAGACAGAGAGAGAGAGGGAGGGGACAGAGAGAGAGAGAGAGAGAGAGAGAGAGAGAAAGAGGGGACAGAGAGAGAGAGAGCCAGGGACAGAGAGAGAGAGAGAGAGAGAGAGCGAGAGAGAGAGAGAGAGAGAGAGAAAGAGGGGACAGAGAGAGAGAGGGGGAGGGACAGAGAGAGAGACAGAGAGAGAGAGGAGGGGAAAGAGAGAGAGAGGGGACAGGGAGAGAGAGAGAAGAGGGGACAGAGAGAGAGAGAGAGTGAGAGAGAGAGAGAGAGCGAGAGAGAGTGAGAGAGAGAGAGAGGGCTGACAGAGAGAGAGAGAGAGAGAGAGAGAGAGAGAAGAGGGGACAGAGAGAGAGAGGGGACAGAGAGAGAGAGAAGAGAGAGAGGAGAGAGAGAGAGAGAGAGAGAGAGACGAGAGAGAGAGGGGGACAGAGAGAGAGAGAGACGGGGACAGAGAGAGAGAGGGGACAGAGAGAGAGAGAGAGAGAGGGGGGACAGCGAGAGTGAGGGGTGAGAGAGAGATGCTGAGAGAGGGAACAGAGAGAGGGAGAGGGGCTGAGAGAGAGAGGGAGAGGTGTGAGAGAGAGGTGTGAGAAATGCTGAGAGAGAGGAGGAACAGAGAGATGGAGGGGGACAAGAGAGAGAGAGAGAGAGAGAGAGAGAGAGAGAGAAAGAGGGGACAGAGAGAGAGAGGGGACAGAGAGAGAGAGAGAGAGAGGGGACAGAGAGAGAGAGAGGGGGGACAGGCGAGAGAGAGAGAGGGGACAGAGAGAGAGAGAGAGAGAGAGAGAGAGAGAGAGAGAGGAGAGAGAGTGAGGGGACAGAGAGAGAGAGAGAGAGAGGAGAGAGAGAGAGAGGGAACAGAGAAAGAGAAGAGGGACAGAGAGAGGGGTGCGAGAGAGATGCTGAGAGAGGGGTGAGCTGAGAGAAAGAGGGGGGGGCGGAAAAACAGGGGGGGCTGAAAGAGAGGGAGGGGGGCTGAGAGGAGAGAGAGACCTCTCGCTCTGTCCTGGACCCTTTTGTGTGCCCACAGAGATAGCTCTGCGTGCCCGATGTGGCACGCGTGCCATAGGTTCGCCATCACTGGTATATACTGTAGAATATATGGATATGGTGGTTGGACAGTTTCCAGGAACAGACAGAATTCTCACCATCCCTGGTAATTGTAAAAGAAAAAAGGGGAAGAAAGAGAGCAAATTCTTTCAAAGAGTATGGGAATTATGATAGTATGTCTGTTATAGAGGTGAGCATTAGGAACAGCAGTTCATTAAGAAAATATAAATGTATTTAATAGTATCAAAGAATAAACATAAAAACACAGCCGTGGGAGATATTTGTTTAGACTGTGAGTTGATGCTTGGTATGTGAAATCAGATGCGTAGAAATGCAGGATTGGCCAACATGTTTCGCAAAGTGCTTCGTCAGGGCACTGCATACTTTAATGATTTCGTCTACATTGCATAAGACATAAACATGTCATTAGTGCATTATCAAACATACAATTATAAATTCATTAACAGAGATAAAAGATTTTTTTACATTATATATTGCAACATGAATTATATGCGCTCACCTGGTCTTTAACCACATCCTGACCCTTCCATAGCCGAAAGACGGCTACAGCGCGGTCGGCTTATTCTGGGTAGACATCCTCCCAGAAACTTGCTCCCGCGCCCCCCCTGGGGCACACACTCGGGAACATCCGTGACCACGGACCACGGATCACGGTAAACGGCTGCTGATAGCGGCCGTTTACCACGTGATCGATCCGTCAAATGACGGAGCGATCACATGTAAACAAACCGGCGTCACGTCATGACACCGGTTCCTCCCTCCCCTCTCTGTACCGATCGGTACAGAGAGGGGAGAAGCGGAGAGGGGGGGGGAGATGTCAGCAGTGCTGTGGGCTGGATATGTAGTGCCAATACTCTGCCAATACTCGGCAACACTGCAATACTCTGCCAATACTCTGCAATACTCTGCAACACTGCAATACACTGCCAATACTCGCCAATACTCTGCCAATACTCTGCAACACTGCAATACTCGCCAATACTCTGCCAATACTCGCCAATACTCTGCAACACTGCAATACTCGCCAATACTCTGCCAATACTCGCCAATACTCTGCCAATACTCTGCCAATACTCTGCAACACTGCAATACTCTGCAACACTGCAATACTCTGCCAATACTCTGCAACACTGCAATACTCTGACAATACTCTGCAAACACTGCAATACTCTGCAACACTGCAATACTCTGCCAATACTCTGCAAACACTGCAATACTCTGCCAATACTCTGCAACACTGCAATACTCTGCCAATACTCTGCAACACACTGACAATACTCTGCAACACTGCAATACTCTGCAACACTGCAATACTCGCCAATACTCTGCAAAACACTGCCAATACTCTGCAACACTGCAATACTCTGCAACACTGCAATACTCGCCAATACTCTGCAACACTGCAATACTCTGACAATACTCGCCAATACTCTGCAACACTGCAATACTCTGCCAATACTCTGCATACACTGCAATACACTGCAATTACTCTGCCATACACTGCAATACACTGCCAATACTCTGCAACACTGCAATACTCTGCAACACTGCAATACTCGCCAATACTCTGCAACACTGCAATACTCTGCAACACTGCAATACTCGCCAATACTCTGCAATACACTGCAATACTCTGCAACACTGCAATACTCGCCAATACTCTGCAACACTGCCAATACTCTGCCAATACTCGCCAATACTCTGCAACACTGCAATACTCTGCAACACTGCAATACTCGCCAATACTCTGCAACACTGCAATACTCTGCAACACTGCAATACTCGCCAATACTCTGCAACACTGCAATACTCTGCCAATACTCGCCAATACTCTGCAACACTGCAATACTCTGCAACACTGCAATACTCTGCAACACTGCAATACTCGCCAATACTCTGCAACACTGCAATACTCTGCAACACTGCAATACTCGCCAATACTCTGCCAATACTCTGCCAATACTCTGCAACACTGCAATACTCTGCCAATACTCGCCAATACTCTGCAACACTGCAATACTCTGCCAATACTCGGCCAATACTCTGCCAATACTCTGCAACACTGCAATATTCTGCAACACTGCAATACTCTGCCAATACTCGCCAATACTCTGCAATAAATTTTAATAGAAACAAATATTTTTTTTTTTTATATTTTTACCAAATTTTCAGTCTTTTTTGATTTATAGTGCAAAAAATTTAAAAAAAAAACACAGCAGTGATCAAATACCACCAAAAGAAAGCTCTATCTGTGTGAAAAAAAGGACAAACAATTAATTTGGGTTCAGTGTTGCATGACTGAGTAATTGTCATTCAAAGTGTGAGAGCACCGAAAGCTGAAAATTGGCCTGGGCAGGAAGGGGGTGTTGGTGCCCGGTAGGCAAGTGGTTAAAGTGGGCGGTCTGACGCATCATTACATAGTCATCCACCCATCATAAATACACTTGCTGGAATAAATTCCCAGTGGAAGTCACATCCACGTAGGGTGGCCAGTGGGAAGATTGGATGGCGATTGATGCCAAGGTTATGGTGGTAAACAGTCTAAAGATTAGATAAATTCCAGACATGATAATAAAGATGGATTGTAATCCACCTAAATAACGCAGTAACAGCAAAACACAAAATGATTCTATTTTATTCATCTGATGTTCTATTAGGGAATAAATATAGTGATGGAAATTCTCTTCATTAATATAAATAGAATCAGTGCTCCATATTTATCATTTGTATTGTAATGGGTGAGGCTAAAGCTATATATATAAAAGGCGAGAGAGGGGGAGGAGACACAGAGTGAGGTGGAGGGTATAAAAATGTCGGGGCAATTATCTCTGCAGCGGCCATAACCCTCGATGGGGCGGCCTTTACTTTTGGGCTTCCCGGTTACCTCCGCTTGGCTTGTTCTTCCAGGTCTAGGGGTTCCCAGGGTTAGTACCCAACAACTTTGGACGCTGACACCATAAAAGTCCTTTTTGAAGGTTTTTATTTGCAGTGGTCACATCCAACAGACACAGTCTTAGATGGGAACAGAGGGTAAGGGTGAAGAAACTCAGGCACCTTGAACTGCTGACAATAGAATGTCTCTAATAAAACCCAGAGAGTAGCCACTCGCAGCTGGGCACTTCAATGCCGGACAAATCTCTAGCCAGAGATTATGGCCGTCAGCACTTTGATCCGGAAACTTGTTAAAAAGTCTCTGGCACGGAATGAACTTGCAACCCAAAGGGTAAATAGGAACCTTTCCCCAATACCTGGAACTCTCTCCGTCTCCTTGGCAGTACTGTGGAAGGGCGGATTCTTTAGTGTCCATAACAACCCAGCAACCAGGCACTTCTTGGGATGCCAGCTTGTTGGCCCTCCTCCGAAGAGTCCTCCCCCGGTCGCTTGCACGAGCTGCGGTGCCTCTCCAAGACTGAGAGCGCACCGGGACGCCTTGAATCCTCCCTCAGTTGCTGCTCCTCGGACCAGCCGGTTCTGAGACTCGGAGACAGATGGATCCCCGCCCCAGACCAAGCGGGTCTAATGGGGCTAGTCAATAGACATGTGCACAACAAAAAAATGTGTTTATTTTCGTTTTCGTTTTTTTCGTTTCCGTTGATTCGTAAATTCGTAAGAGTTATTTTTTCGTTGATTCGTTTTTCCGTTAGTTTAATTTTCGTTTATTCGAAATTCGGACGCATTCGTATTTATTCGTACTTTTGTAACATTCGTAGATTCGTAATCGGAGCATAATTCATAATTTTATGTAATGTGTATGCTATTATTACATTTTAAGAGACACGGAAAATTACGAATCGAAAGAAAATAAAAAAAAGTTACGAATGTACGAATTTTTTCGTTCATTTTTGATTTTCGTTGTTCCTGTTTTCGTTTTTTTTCGGATTTTCTTCTTTCGTAGATTCGTTGTTTCTAATTAGTTTTTTTTCGGATTTTCCTTGTTTTTCGGATTCGTTCGATTCGAACGATTCGTTAACATTTTTATGAATGAACGAATATAACGAAGAAAAACGAAACGAAATGCACATGTCTACTAGTCAAACTGACCATGTTGCAGGATGGCAAACACTCCCAGGCCCGGGACCCCTCGCGGGGCTACCCCGGTCCAGAACCAGGAACAGACAGCTACGGCCGAACCCCGAACATGTGACTTCAGCACCTTAAGTACCCTTCCCCAGACTCCTCAGCGGGGCCAGACGCACCCACTGATTGGCTCCGGGGAAGACTGATACCCAAGACATCCAAGCAGGCCTGGTTCTGGGCCTGTCACGTGTACCTCACTGTACACATGACCACGCAGAACCCCAACACAGCCCAGCCAAACTGATGCCAAAGTAAACCTACACAATTAACCCCCAGAACCCCAATACTATTCTGAGGGAAAAAACTAAATTTCCACAAATAGCGGACACCTTGTAAAAGCGTCACCGCTACATCTCTAAAGGATCCCTGCAGAGAAGCGGTATAGTAGTGGTTTGGAGCATGAAGAGCATGAAGAGCTCCACCCCACCGTATACAAACAGAAAAAGGTATAAAGAAGATATCCTCTGACCTAAAATAGTCCATCCCAACCTCCGAAAATGGCCAACAAATACAATATAGATGCTTAGCAATTGGGGAAGATAGTAGATCCTTTGTAACAAAATCTGGCAGCAGTGTAGTGCGCTACACATGGGACATACCGTATTTATCAGCGTATAAACACGCACTTTTTTCCCCCTTAAAATGAGGGGAAAATCGATCCCCCGCCGTTTGTAACCTCTTCTGCCGCTCTCGGCGGCTTTCGGGTATCTTCGGCCGCTCTCGGCTATTTTCGGCCACTCTCGGCTATTTTCGGCCGAGTGCGGCTGAAAATAGCCGAGAATGGCCGAAGATAGCCGAGAACGGCCGAAAATACTCGAAAGCCGCCGAGATACACAGGACATCCGCTCTGTATCTCGGCGGCGCCATTTTTAAAAGAAAAAAAGACACTGACAAGGCTGCATTAATGGGCATTTAAATGTAAGTTTTTTTCCTTAAATATCCCTCCTAATTCCGTGTACACACGGTGGGAATTTCCGATGGAAACAGTCCGATGGGAGCTTTTCATCGGATTTATAACGGTCTTTTTCTGTCGGAACCTGTTCTTAATTTTTCCAACGGAAAACCTTTCTATCGGATTTTCCGATCGTGTGTATGCAATTCCGACACGCAAAATTCCGACGCATGCTCGGAAACAATTTGACGCATGCTCGGAAACAATTTGACGCATGCTCGGAAGCATTAAACTTCCCTTTTATAGTGCCGTCGAACGTGTTTTATGCCGATGTGTTACAGACCGTCGGAATTTGATGTGACCGTGTGTAGGCAACACAGCGTGAGCGGAATTCCGACAGGGAAAACCATCAGAGCTTTTTCCGATGAGAATTACGAGTTTTTTCTTTTAAATTCCCTCCTAAACTTGGGGTGCGTGTTATACGTCGATAAATACGGTATATACTGTCTAGATTAGCCTTTCCCACCCTTTTCAACACAAAGGGACCCGTAATAACTTTTAAGTCTGAGGGAACCTTCTGCTAATAATTCCTCTATCTACAATTCATGATCAGTGTTGGTCATCTTACTTTAAAAAAGTAATTAGTTAAGTTACAAATTACTTCTCCCAAAAAGTAATTGCGTTTGTAACTCAGTTACTACATTGGAAAAGTAATTAGTTACTCAGCAAAGTAACTGTGACTTTTTTTTTAAATATTCTATACGTGTAACTAAGGGCGGGTCTAGTATTACTGTAACCAAGGGGCGCATTTATTATTATTGTTATATATCGTGTAACCAAGGGGCTGCTCTATTATTACTCTAACCAAGGGGCAGATCTGTTATAGCGTGTAAGCAAGGGGCGGGTCTATTATTAATTATATCGTGTAAGGGGCGGGGTCTATTATTATTATATTGTGTAAGGGGCGGGTCTATTATTATTATATTGTGTAAGGGGGGGTCTATTATTATTATATCGTGTAAGGGGCCGGTCTATTATTATTATATCGTGTAAGGGGCGGGTCTATTATCATATCGTGTAAGGGGCGGGTCTATTATTATTATATCGAGTAAGGGGCGGGTCTATTATTATATCGTGTAAGGGGCGGGTCTATTATTATTATATCGTGTAAGGGGGCGGGTCTATTATTATATTGTGTAAGGGGGGGGTCTATTATTATTATATGGTGTAAGGGGCGGTCTATTATTATTATATCGTGTAAGGGGCGGATGGCTACAGAAGAGGGCGAATGTTAAATTTAATGGGCAGAGCTCGATATATAACAACAATAATAATAAATGCGCCCCTTGGGTTACAGTAATACTAGACCCGCCCCTTACACGATAGACGCCCCTTGCAGAGTAGCACGAGCATCAGGAGCGTGCGGCATCGCCTCGTACAATTACATGTTACCTGCGCCTGCGCGGTGTAGAGTTCACTCAGAGCTGTTTAGGTTCGGCAATTTTCGGAAGCTCCGTAGTCCTTCGTACTTTGCAAGCCCTGCGCCTGCGCAGTACAGGGGGGTCCTTATCCGGCGGGGGAACTTTTTCGGCAGGACACCGGAATTACACTACTGCCATCTAGTGGCGGTAGATGTAATTGGGGTAACTAAGCCAAAGTAATGGGAACTGAGTTACCATGAGGGGAAAAGTAATCAGTTATATTACTCGTTACCCTCTAAAGTAACTGCGTTACGCAACTCAGTTTATTTTAACTCAGTTACTTACATCACTGTTCATGATACATTAGTGGGATGGTCAGTGGGAAGAACGCTCCTTACACTTGTGGTCAATGGGAGGAATTACCCCCCTTACAGATGAATAAAAAGATGAATGGGGTCAGTGAGAACTTATCTGAGAGGCAGACATTTTTTATTGCTCAAGGAACCCCTAACAACCTCTGGAGGAACACTGGTTGAGAAATCCTGGTCTAAATGTTTATCTCATTATCTACTAAAGAAGAGCTAGACTGAAGTCCTGCACTGGGACCTGGAGTCCGGAGGCCTTGTAGAGCTTTGAGTGGGCTAAAGCCTCCATTCCTAGGTCCACATCTTACTGGGAAGCCAGACTTTATTTGTTTTCAGCTATCCACAGGCCATTATGTGTCAGTAGGAACTTATCTGAGAGGAAGAGATTGTTCTGTAGTGGCCATAACCCCCTGAGGGGCGGCCTTGACTTTTCTGGGCTTACCAATTACCTCCTCGTGGCTCGTCGGGTGTTGTCTAGGGGTTCCCAGGGTTTGTACCCGGTGACTTCAGAAGCTGACACACAAAGTCCTTTTCAAGGTTTTGACTTTGCAGGGGTAACATCCAACAATAACACAGTCTCTGATGGGAATAGAGGGCACGGGTGATAAAACTCAGGCACTTTGAACTGCTGACATCCACTGAATGTCTCTTAGTTAGCCCAGAGAGTAGCCACTCGCAACTGGGCCCTTCAATGCCGGATAAACCTAACCAGAGATTTAGCAGCCAGCATGTGATCCGGAAACTTAGCAAAGTCTCTGCCACAGACTAGATTGTAACTGAAGATAAGTAGGAACCTTTCTCACAGTACCCGGATCTCTCAGCCTTCTTGGCGATACTGTGAGAAGTGTGGATTCACTAGTGTCCATACATCTCAGCTCCCAGGCTCTTACCGAGCAGCCAGCTTGTTGGCCCTCCTCCGAGGAGTCCTCCCCTGGTCACTTGTACGAGTTGCCGTGTCCCTCCAATACCGAGAGCTCACCGGGACACCTCCGAATCCTCCTTCAGTTACTGGGCTTCGGACTAGCCAGTTCCGAGGCTCGGGAACAGACGGATCCCCACCCCCGACCATGAGGGCCTCTGGGGCTGGTCAGGGTGACCATGCTCGCTGGGATGACAGACACTCCTGGGTCCGGGACCCCTGACGTGGCTGCCCCGGACCAGAACCAGGAATCAAGGCAGCAGCCGAACCCTGAACACGTGACTTCAGCACCTTAACCACTTCAGCCCCGGACCAATTGGCAGCCAAAGGACCAGGCCCGCTTTTGCGATTCGGCACTGCGTCGCTTTTAACTGACAATTGCGCGGTCGTTGCGACGTGGCTCCCAAACAAAATTGGCGTGCCTTTTTTTCCCACAAATAGAGCTTTCTTTTGGTGGTATATTTGATCGCCCCTGCGGTTTTTATTTTTTGCGCTATAAACAAAAATAGAGCGACAATTTTGAAAAAAAATGCAATATTTTTTACTTTTTGCTAAAATAAATATCCCCAAAAAATATAAATAAAAAAACATTTTTTTTTCCTCAGTTTAGGCCGATACGTATTCTTCTACATATTTTTGGTAAAAAAAATCGCAATTAGCGATTATTGATTAGTTTGCGCAAAATTTATAGCGTTTACAAAATAGGGGATAGCATTTTTATTAATATGTTTTTTTTTTATTAGTAATGGCGGCGATCAGCGATTTTTATTGTGACTGCGACATTATGGCCGACACATCGGACATTTTTTGACACTTTTTGGGACATTTGTCATTTATACAGAAATCAGTGCTATTTAAATAGCACTGATTCCTATGTAAATGACAGTTGTAGTGAAAGGGGTTAACCACTAGGGGCGGGAGGAGTCAGTGTGACGTGTTGTGTTTTTTTTTACAGTAGGGGGCGTGGCTGTACGTCTGGACGTCATTGATCGGCGTTCCCGATGACAGGGAACCGCCGCTCACTGACAGTCAGTGTAGGAAGCGCGGGAGAGGTATGTTTACACAAACCTCTCCCCGTTCTTCAGCTCCGTAACCCAATCGCGGGATACCAGCGGCGATCGGGTCCGCTGGGTCCCGCGGCCGGGGTCACGGAGCTCCCCCCCCGGGCAGGCAAATTAAAGGGACGTACAGGTACGTGCTTTTGCCTGCCCGTGCCATTCTGTTGACGTATATCTACATGAGGCGGTCGGGAAGCGGTTAAATACCCCTTCCCAGACTACACAGCGGGGGCCAGACGCGCCCACTGAATGGCTCCGGGAAAGATTGGTACCTAACACGTCCAACCAGGCTTTGGTTCTCAGCCTGTCACAGGTGCCTCACTGCACCTATGACCAGGCGGAACCTCAGTACAGCCCAGCAAGACTGACGCCAAAGTAAAACTCTGTTCAATTAACCCCCAGAACTCTGTTATAGTTCTGAGGAATTACATTATAGCGCACACTTAGCAAAGTGTGGGGGCGCTACAGTTCATTGCTTAAGGAACCCCTAGCAACCTCTGGAGGAACCTTTGGGTTTCATGGGAACCTCATTGAGAAACCCAGATCCAGGGGATGTTAAACAGAACTCAGCTCTCTGGAGACGTCATGATGGTCCCTGTCAGGACTGAGCATCACCATACTTTACCTTTTCATATGTTGCCAATCACATCATTGTTAAAAAAACTAAATCAAAGTGGTGACCACACAGCTCATCTACCCAACATGCCCCACTCCCTGCCCACATATGAGAGCTGCCTCAGAAAATAGTTTGAGTCCTGGCAAACATGGCAGAGGAATGGGGATGGGGGTCACAGGGATCCACAATGATGGCACGAGGCACCAAATACCCTGATTTCACGGTCTGGGGTCAGGCTCGGAGGCCGCTGGCTGTAGCAGTTGAGAGATTTATGAGTAGTCAGCTGGATGAGTACACAACAGATCCACTAGCAGACGACACGGGCTCACCCGAGGTGCGGGGTCGAAGCACCAGCTGGTCATCACCAGAACTTCTGATGGTGGAAATGGGTTTTTGCTGTGTACCGATGCCATGTCGCGGCCCTCAGGATCGCCCCAGCAGGGAGAGAGCAAGCAGGAGGTAGCGGAATAAGCAGAAGCATAGTCGATAAATAAGACAAGGGTCAATACCGATTAGTAGCTGTAGGGGATTAGAAGGAAGCTTAGCTAAGGAACAAGCCAAAGGTCGGTAACTAGTGGTAGTGAAGATACAGACAGAAGCAGGAATGACAAGAGCAAGATATGGGCTGGAGAGAGCACAATAATCTGGCAAACAGGAAGTCCAAAGGCAAACAGGAAGTTCATTGGAGGAGCGAGGAGAAGGTAAAAGGCAAGATTATTCAAGGGATTGTCCGGGGAGCTGTCCAGCTTCTCAGATAGCTCAGCAACAAGAGACAATCATCACCAGATACGGCAGAGTTCAGATCCTGGTCCTGACACCTGAGCTCTGCACCTCGAGGGTGAAACCAGCAGGTGATCACTCAGCAAGCTCACTTTCTCCCTCATGCCTGAATGTAGAGGAGATGTCCAGAAGGAAGTCAGAGGCTGAGTGCCAATGGAACCAGAAAACAACGGGACATTGGGAGGAGAGCCTATCTCGGACACCATCAATGTACAACTCCCCATTGAACTCATAGGCCCCACACAGCCCTTCCAGAGTAATAGGCCGACATCCAGGCACTGCTACAACTACACCTTCTACAAACTAACACACAGCTCCTTTCATTTATATCTAGAAACTGAAGGTCACCTAAAAAGTGTTGGAAACAGTCAATGAGACTCAACGCCGGAGGCCCACCATAGCTTCAGCTCCACCTGGGAGATAGAAAACACCACAGTACACATAATGATATAAGGCTGGGGGAGCCGGTGCTAGACTAAAAGTAAAAAAATTAAATAAACTAATTAAATTCAATGATTCTAGCCCCAGAACTCCTGCAAACCACTAAACTGATGACCAGTGGCGTCTGGTGAAATTTTAGGATGGGGGGCGCTAGACCCCGCCCTTTCATTTTGACCCCTCCCACTTCACATAAGCCCCACCCCTTATAGAATCCACCCACTCCATTCCCTGTATTGCACCTATAGTGTCAGGAGTATACAGCCCAGCATCACAGATAGGGTGTATAGGTCAGCATTACAGATATGGTATACAGTCCACCATTACAGATATGGTATACAGCCCAGCATCACAGATATGGTATACAGCCCAGCATCACAGATATGGTATACAGCCCAGCATCACAGATATGGTATACAGCCCAGCATCACAGATATGGTACATAGCCCAGCATCACAGATAAGGTATACAGCCCAGCATCACAGTTATGGTATACAGCCCAGCATCACAGTTATGGTATACAGCCCAGCATCATAGATATGGTATACAGTCCACCATTACAGATATGGTATACAGCCCAGCAGCACAGATATGGTACATAGCCCAGCATCACAGATATGGTATACAGCCCAGCATCACAGATATGGTATACAGCCTAGCATCACAGATATGGTATACAGCCCAGCATCACAGATATGGTATACAGCCTAGCATCACAGATATGGTATACAGCCCAGCATCACAGATATGGTATACAGCCCAGCATTGCAGATATAGTATACAGCCTAGCATCGCAGATATGGTATACAGCCCACCATCGCAGATATGGTATACAGCCCACCATCGCAGATATGGTCTCCAGCCCACCATTGCAGATATGGTCTCCAGCCCACCATCGCAGATATGGTCTCCAGCCCACCATTGCAGATATGGTATACAGCCCACCATTGCAGATATGGTATACAGCCCACCATTGCAGATATGGTCTCCAGCCCACCATTTCAGATATGGTATACAGCCCACCATCGCAGATATGGTATACAGCCCACCATCGCAAATATGGTATACAGCCCAGCTCTCTCTCAGAACCTACCAATCTGGCAGAGAGATGAAAGAAAGTGCAGATTGGGGCATGCGTTCTATCCACGGTGACATTGCGTCACTTCCGGTTTCCCATTGGCACAGAGAAACCAGAAGTGACGCCGCAGCTCTGAGGAAAACACCGCCCATGTCCTACAGCGGTGCCAATAGAAAAACCACACAACAGAGAGAATGACCAATAAGGGAGTGTTGTGGCGCATTGCTTTGCATCACAAGCACTCAGAAAACCAGGCAAATGAAGTGTCTCACCTGCAATCACGTGATTGCATAGACCTCACGCTGCCCATAGTGCACTGTGTCCGGCGCCCGTACACAGTGCACTTAGAGGACCTTTTTTTTTTTTTTTTCAAAGGACCATTTTTTTGGTGACTAGCTTTGGATGGGCGGTGCCCGTGCGCCCCCTATGGATGGGCCGCCACTGCTGATGACCTATAGGGGCTTTGCGTGTGTGCACCCATGTAATGGCGAAAAACTTCAGTACCCTATTTTTGTTCATAGGCAACGCTTTAAGACCCCATACACACTATTAGATTTTCTGCAGATTTTTGTCTTCAGATTTACCAAAACCAATATAATATGAGGTCAAACCTTAAGAGTTTCCTGTTCCCCATAGACCCAGCGGCCCAAGCCACAGCCCCTCCTACTATCCCTCTCCAATGGGTCGAGACCTTTAAATACCTGGGGGTGGTGATCTCTAGACAGGCCTCTGACTACCTACCCCTAAACCTGTCCCCGGTAGTTCAGGAGACACGACAACGACTAAAGGCATGGGAATCATTGCCACTTTCATTGATGGGACGTATAAACTTGTTTAAAATGAAAATACTACCCAAGTTCACCTACCTATTTCGCCACTCCCCACAGTGGATTCCCAAATCTTTCTTCGCACAGCTACACCGCCTCCTCGTCTCTTTCCTGTGGGGATCCCAATCCCCCAGATACAGCTGGACCACACTGATACGCCCGACCTCTCAAGGTGGCTTGGCATGTCCAGATCTTTATAAGTACTATTTAGCTACCCAGCTAGTTACGGCTGCATGGTGGCTCAATCCGGACACCTCCAACCCAGCTACCCAGATCGAGACGGCAGTGCTGGGATCCCTTGAAGCACTCAAATTTTTGCTCTTTCGAGGTCCCCGGGCACCCTACCCACTGACACCCTCCATGCGCACCACATTACGTGCATGGGGGGCAGGTCTAAAAATACCCTAAACAGGCAATCTCACCCAATGCCCCCCTCTGGCGAAACCCAACCTTAGAACACATTTACAAATTGCCAGAGCCCCATGCCTGGACCAAGTTTAGCATAAAAACGATATCACAGATTGTCTCCAGCCAATCCCTAGTTCCGCTTTCCAAACTTAACTCTGACTTCAATGTACCACGATACTATTTTTTTCGTTACCATCAACTCTCTCATGCTTTCGGTGGCCAATTCTCCAACTCCCCTCCTCAATTGCTCCAGTCCTCACTAGAGAAACTCCTCAGATCAGATTGTGCAAAAAAAAACACCTCTCAATTGTACTCACATTTGATCATCACCTCTCTCCCGGCGTTGGTAAAGCTGAGAACTAAATGGTCCCATGACATCCCTGATCTGGACAACGACGACTGGGACGACATATGGGACTTTCCTTTTAGTTCCCTGGTCTCTCTGAGAGACTGCCTGATCCAGTTCAAGATAGTTCACCGGGCATATTTCACCCCCCATAGACTACACAAAATGAACCCCGACTCCCCTCCTGGGTGCTGGAGGTGTGGGGGGACTCCAGATGACTTCACCCACATCTTTTGGACCTGCCCGGCCATCACCGGCTACTGGAGGGAGGTTTTAGACTTTATCACACAAATCACCTCCGTACCCCTGCAGCAGTCAATGGCAATTTGCATACTAGGCCTGATTGAGCAACTAATCCCCACGGTGGCAGGACGCACACTTGTGGGACTCCTGCTGTTTTATGCCCGCAAAGCCATAGCCATTAGTTGGCGCAAACCAACCCCCCCTCCTCTCTCCCTGTGGAAACAACTGATTAATAGTAGCTTACCTCTGTATAAAGACACATACACCAAGGCTGTCCCAACAAGTACGACAAGGTCTGGTCTAAGTGGCTGGCAGACTCCTCCTCTGCTTCGGAGGCCTCTCAGTAGAACCCACAACGAACAGTCCTCAAGCGGGTACCCGCTGTGCACAATGACGTTACCAGATGTTGTACCAGCATATATAACTGCTAACCAAAATAACCTGGGACCCTGAGAACTGTACCGCCTTATGAGATTGGGCGGCACAGTGGTGTAGTGGTTAGCACTCTCACCTAGCAGTAAGACGGGTCGCTGGTTCGAATCCCAACCACGACACTTCCTGCCTGGAGTTTGCATGTTCTCCCTGTGCCTGCGTGGGTTTCCTCCGGGTACTCCAGTTTCCTCCCACAATCCAAAGACATGCAGGTAGGTTAATTGACTTCTGTCCAAAAATTGGCCCTAGTATATGAATGGGGACCTTGGATTGTGGGCTCCTTGAGGGTAGGGACCAATGAGAGTGTGCGATGTACAGGGATAGGGACAATTGTAGACACTCACTCAGGTTGAACTGGATGGACTGATGTCTTTATTCAACCTTACTAACTATGAAACTATGAAACTATGAGTAATCACAATCTATGCCACATGCTTGATAACTATTTGATGCAATTGTAATGGGGTCCTTATTGGGACGGCTTTGCTGACATGTAAGACCAATGTATTTTTAACTGTTTGTTTTTCTCTTTTGTTTTTCTTTGTTATGCTCTTTAAAATTCAATAAAAATATATTTAAAAAAAAAAACCTTAAGAGTTTCAATTTGTATGCAATCAGGCCGGCCCTCGCACTACATGGTTTTGGTAAATCTGAAAGACAAAAATCTGCAGAAAAATCTAATAGTGTGTATGGGGGCCTAAAAGCCCCTACAGGACATCAGGTTAGTGTTATGCAGTAGTTCTGATGCTAGAATTAGTGGTCCTGAAGCTGCCCTGCCTGGTCTGGAGGAAGCTGTGCCAAGGAGGAGACCCAGTGGAGGCCCCTTGCTGAAGAGAGCCAGGAGGAACGCTGGTCCCTCAGAAGGTCCTGGTGACTCACTTGGAGGATACTCTGAAATTTGGGAACGTGCTTACAGTGTGGCTGGGTCAACTTAAGGGATCTGACACTGTGATGCTATACATTGATCTGGAGAGTCTGTAAGTGATGTGCTACGGTATCTGGGACCCCCAGCCCAGAGTCTCTGCAGGGGTCCCCAAGGGGAGGCTCTCTGCGGACCCTGATGTAAGGGGGGTTCTCTGGGTACCCTGATGCAAGGGGTAGGCTTTCTGGGGACACTGATTTTAAGGGGGAGGCTCTCTGGGGACCCTGATTTAAGAGGGGGAGGCTCTCTGGGGACACTGATATAAGGGGGAGGCTCTCTGGGGACACTGATATAAGGGTGGGGGCTCTCTGATGTAAGGGGGGCTCTCTGGGACCCTGATGTAAGGGTGGGGGCTCTCTGGGGATATATACACACACACAGGGGCGGCCTGACCATTTGGCCACTCGGGCACTTCCCGAGGGCCCTGGGCCACTAGGGGGCCCCATCAGGGTTGCCAGCCTCAGTAAAACCAGGGACAGTATGTAAAGATCTGTGTTTTTTTTACATCTGTCTCTGAAATGTCCCTTACCGACATCCATTTGGTCTAATAAATAAAAGATTATAGCTGCCCCGCCTCTCCAGTACCTTCTCAGCCAATAGAAACATGTCTGTGTATACTGTGTGTACATGTATGTGTATACTGTGTGATTGTATACTGTATGTGTGTATACTGTGTGGCCCCATAATCTCCTATTGCCGGGGGCCCATAATCTCCTATTGGCCGGGGGCCCCATGAGTTGTCAGTCCGCCCCTGCACACACACACACACATATTTTACTGTATATACATGTTTATGCCCACCCAATCCTATGACTTTCTTTACTAGGCTGCTATGGGCTCCAGCCCCAGATCTTTTGTTGACCCAGCAACGCCCCTGCCACAAGTGCCAGTCTTCTGCAGTATTACGGGTATCAGGGGCCCCCTGTAGAAGAACCTTGATTTAAAGGAGACATACATCGCACAATGTAGCTTTGTGATGGGAAAATCCCCCCCACCTATACTTTTTGAAGTATTTTCTCATCCCCTTTTCTTTAACTTTATTGTTTGCGCACTTTGAAGCTGTTCATATAGTGCTCTGCAAACACGCCAAGCCTGGCCAATAGGGTTCTGAGTTCGTCACTCTACAATCGTGAAGCACTTCTTTGAAGTCACATTCCATGAATTCATATACTGGGCTGGGAATGGGATGAGACACATCAGCTATATTAATGTGTATTGGAGACTTGGAGAGATCTTCAAATCCCACAGTTAAGCTGGCCATACACCATACAATTTTCTTATTCAATTTCCTTTAGATTTACCTTCAACTGTGTAGTACAAGGGCCTGCCTGATTGCATACAAATTGAAAGTGTTTAGAGTTGACCTCCTATTATATGGTTTTGGTAAATCTAAAGGAAATCTATAGACAAAAGTTGTATAATGTATGGCCAGCCTTACAGACAAAGCCGATTCTGGGATTGCTCAGGAACATGATTTTTTTTTACCACCCCAACAAGGTGGTAGAACATAAAGGGCCCCACATTATAGAATAGATCTCATGGATATCACACAAAGTACCAGAAAATATCAGAAGATAAATCCATTAATATTTCACTGGGCCGTTGCTTTTTCCTCCATTACTATTTTGGCCAAGCCTCACCGCGCTTCTCCACTACCCTAACCTATTGGCACTCATAACAGCCCAGAAGCCCTCACAAAACTCTGACAATGTCCAAATGATGAACTGGGCTCATGATTTTCTTTGCCCCGGGGTTCAGGACTCTGGTACCTGGCCTATCTCTGTGTAATTAAATTTTTTCACGCTAACCACCAAGCCTGGGACATTGTTTATTGATACTGGGGCATTTTCTACTCCCACTGGCCGCAGTCCGGCCAACTAAAGTCTGCAGGACAGTAAACTGGAAATTGATTTAGAAAATTTGGAGACCCCAGTTCTATGGTCTATGTAAACATATAAGAAGCTTCTGGCTTTCAACGTTCAGAATCTTACCAGAAATAACAGTACTTACCACCCTTCACCACATTGGGCCCTGTTGGGCGTAGGTGTAGACCTTCAACCCTCTAATTTTAGGACTATAGTAGTTGAATTTTTATTTGCTGCTTGACTATCAATAGCTGGTTATTGTAGACCTGTCCATGTCCCCAATCTTACCCAAGTCACTCAGAGAGTTCATGTCAAGATGGCACAGATTCCCTGGAGTGTGGAACAATACCTGGGTATACCAAGATGGCACCGAGTCCCAGGAGCATGAACCAATACCTGGGTGTACCATGATGGGACCGAGTCTCAGGACCATGGACCAATACCAGGGTGTACCAAGGTGGCACTGAGTCTTTGGAACATGGACCAATACCTGGGTGTATCAAGATGGCACGAGTCCCCGAAGCTTGGACCAATACCTGGGTATACCAAGATGGCACCGAGTCCCAGGAGCATGAACCAATACCTGGGTGTACCAAGATGGGACCGAGTCTCAGGACCATGGACCAATACCAGGGTGTACCAAGGTGGCACTGAGTCTTTGGAACATGGACCAATACCTGGGTGTATCAAGATGGCACGAGTCCCTGGAGCGTGGACCAATACCTGGGTATAACAAGATGGCACCAAGTCCCTGGAGTGTGGACCAATACCTGGGTGTACCAAGATGGCACCGAATCCTAGGAGCATGAACAAATACCTGGGTGTACCATGATGGGACCGAGTCTCAGGACCATGGACTAATACCAGGGTGTACCAAGATGGCACTGAGTCTTTGGAACATGGACCAATACCTGGGTGTATCAAGATGGCACCAGTCCCCGAAGCTTGGACCAATACCTGGGTATAACAAGATGGAACCAAGTCCCAGGAGCGTGGACCAATACCTGGGTATAACAAGATGGAACCAAGTCCCTGGAGCGTGGACCAATACCTGGGTGTACCAAGATGGTGCAGAATCTCTGTAGCGTGGACCAATACCTGGGTATATCAAGATGGCATTGAGTCCCTGGATTGAGAATAAATACCTGGGTGTACCAAGATGGCATGAGTCCCTGGAGCATAGACCAATACCTAAGCGTACCAACTTGGCACCAAGTTCCTGGAGCGTGGACCAATACCTGGGTGTACCAAGATGGCCCTGAGTCCCCAGAGCGTGGACAAATTCCAGGATGTGTCAAATTGTGCCAAGTGCTTGGAGCACTGACTGATATCTAGGTGTAGCAAGAAGGCATTGTATCACAGGGTTGTGGACCAATACCTGGGTGTACCAAGATGACATCATACTGAGGACCAATGCCTCAGTGTACCAAGATGGTTAAATATATCCTATCAACAGCTGGTCATTGGAGATCAAGTTTATAAACCCCAAACTCGCTCATCCATGTCTTTATGGACCTTGCTTTGTACTCTGGTCCAAATCATTTGGTGGAGGGGGATGATGGTGTGGGGGAGGGGGGATTATGATGTGGGGGTTGTGGGGGAGGGGGTATTATGGTGTGGGGGTTGTTTTCAGGGGTTGGGTTTGGCCCCTTAGTTCCAGTGAAGGGAACTCTTAAGGCGTCAGCATACCAAGACATTTTGGACAATTTCATGCTCCCAACTTTGTGGGAGGAGTTTGGGGACGGCCTCTTCCTGTTCCAACATTACTGCCCACCAGTGCACAAAGCAAGGTCCATAAAGACATGGATGAGCAAGTTTGGGGTGGAGTAACTTGACTGGCCTGCACAGAGTCCGGACCTCAACCCGATAGAACACCTTTGAGATGAATTAGAGCGGAGACTGCGAGACAGACCTTCTCGTCCAACATCAGTGCCTGACCTCAAAAATGCTCTTCTGGAAGAATGGTCAAACAGACACCCTCCTAAACCTTGTGGACGGCCTTCCCAGAAGAGGTGAAGCTGTTATAGCTGCAAAGGGTGGGCCAACTCCATATTGAACCCTACGGACTAATGCCACGTACACGCGGTCGGAATTTCCAACGGAAAATGTCCTATCGGACAATGTTGTCGGAAAATCTGACCGTGTGTGGGCTCCATCTGACTTTTTCCATCGTAATTTCTGCCGAAAAAAATTTGAGATCCTGCTCTCAATTTTTTTCCGACAACAAAGTCCGATCGGACTTTTTCCGATCGCGTGTAGCGAATTCCGATGGACAAAGTGCCACGCATGCTCAGATCACATTACAAGACCAAAGCTATTGGCTACTAGCCTCTACGTAGTCCCGTCGTACGCAACGAACGTCACCACATTCAGAATGATCGGATTTTCTGACAACTTTGTCCGACCGTGTGTACGCAACACCAGTGTCGGACTAAATCCGTCTGAAAAAATCCGACGGATTTTGTGGTCGGACTTTCCGACCGTGTGTACGGGGCATAAGACTAGGGTGTCATTAAAGTTCATGTGCCTGTAAAGGCAGGTGTCCCAATACTTTTGGTTATATAGTGCATGTATGATGTATTTTTTCCAAGTCCTAAACTTAATATTTCATAAAACCCAATAAAACTATTGAAATAAAAAATAAAATAAAATAAAATCTAATTTACCTCCTTAGATGTGGAATGTGCCGGGCGCCATTTTGTTAGAGTGTGCTGTCATGTGACGTGCGAGCAGTGGCGGCTGGTGCTCAAAATTTTTGGGGGTGCGCAAACAAACAGCCTCACTGTGCCATCAAACGCTTGCCACTGTGCCCATTAAATGCTGCCACTGTGCACCATCAAACGCTGCCACTGTGCCCATCAAACCCTGCCATTGTGCCCCAAGTGCTGCCACTGTGCCCATTAAATGCTGCCACTGTGCCCATCAAACGCTGCCATTGCGCCCCAAGTGCTACCACTGTGCCCCTCAAGTGCTGCCACTGTGCCCCTCAAGTGCTGCCACTGTGCCCCTCAAGGTGCTGCCACTGTGCCCCTCCAAGTGCTGCCACTGTGCCCCAAGTGCTGCCATTGTGCCCCAAGTGCTGCCACTGTGCCCCTCAAGTGCTGCCACTGTGCCCCTCAAGTGCTGCCACTGTGCCCCTTCAAGTGCTGCCACTGTGCCCCTTCAAGTGCTGCCACTGTGCCCCTTCAAGTGCTGCCACTGTGCCCCTTCAAGTGCTGCCACTGTTCCCCTCAAGTGCTGCCACTGTGACCCTCAAGTGCTGCCACTGTTCCCCTTCAAGTGCTGCCACTGTGCCCCTCAAGTGCTGCCACTGTGCCCCTTCAAGTGCTGCCACTGTGCCCCCTGCCAGCCCTCTGCACTTACCTTGTCTCGGTGTGCAGCTGGTGACGGCGTCAGGCGGCGAGCGGTGTCTCATCGTCCGATGTCTTCTTCTCCCGCGCTCCTCCTGTCTTCTGCTATGATTGGATGCCTAGCGTCCAATCACAGCGCCTGTGACTTCAGCCAATCAGGTTACAGGTAACAGACCTGGCAACCTGATTGGCTGAGAGGCGGGTCTGTGTTAGGGAAGCGATGTATTCGCTTCTCTAACACAATACTGTGTAAACAGCGAACGCACAGCAGTGCACCCGCTGTTTACACTTATGGAAGCCTATTATAGCACACGGCTCTAATCAGGTCCCCTATTAGAGCTATACAGCTCTAATAGGGCGCTTCCAGAAACACCCCCCCGCTGTAATTCAGATGCCCGGCGCCCGATCAGGGGCCGGACCACCTGAATAGGGGGCGGCAGCGGTGACAATCGATAGATTCATGCAATGCATGAATCTTTTTTTTAAATCTTTTATTTATTTCACAAGACAAGAAAATACAAAGGAACATGAAAACACAAAAGAACCTCTTCTTCGGGTATATCAATTATAAATCATATTATCAAACTTTCACCTGAGATCAGATTCCTCTCTTTCATGCATGAAAGAGCATGAATCAATGCATGAATCTATCTATTGGTGATAGAGCGGTGCAGGGGAGAGGGGGGGGCGGCGGCGCTCCTGCGCCCTCTATGCACGCACCGCCACTGGGGGGCGGGGTCTTGTCCTCCAGGGACCATGGAACAGAAGACCATAACAGCGATCATTGACAAAGCTGCAAGACATAAAAATACATATAAATGGGGGATCCCGGACCAGAGGAATATCTTACAACATTAAATAGCGGCCCCCAAAACCACCAGAACTGGGCCAATGTGCACAGAACAGCCCTGCTGAGGCTGAACCTGACAGAGATGGTGGAAATAAACTGGTAGAATGGTGAAGACGGAGAATGAATCATGATGATAACCCATCGTATACTGCCATGGTGGAATCACACTAAGCCTCACCTGATTTGGTACATGGAGTACAGGGAGGACAATGGAGGATGGAGCCAGAACTTCCTCAAACACACACATCCAGCAATGTGGGGTCCGGACCCCTATATCAGCCATGCGGGGAACCCTAGGCTAAGGGGCATCCCCAGAACATGACTGCTCAGCCAAAGTCTTGCAGTGTGCCGGCGCCATCTTGAGTCACACCTCGCGGCTCCTGGGTCGCGGTGCACAAGCGGGTGGCTCCATTTTTAACCCACACTGTTGTGATGGGGTGGAGCTTGTTTACTGCAGGATTTAGGCGGGGCTGCCGGACTCTGGGAAAGATGGCGGCAATGGAGAAGGGAGATAAGGGAAAGATGCCGGGGATTTCACATGGGGAAACCAGTGAGCCGCAAGACAAAGGATGGGGTACAATATGATATTAAATATACTGTACATGTGAGAATGTGAGCGATGACATCACTAAGGGATCTCTAGGGAGGAGGTGGAATCCTTATGGGTAGAGCTCCAAAGGGATGAAGCTAATGCAGCGTACACACGGTGGGAATTTCCGATGGAAACAGTCCGATGGGAGCTTTTCATCGGATTTTCCGACCGTGTGTATGCCCATCGGTCTTTTTCTGTCTGAATTTCCGACGGACTTTGGATTGAGAACCTGTTCTCAATTTTTCCGAAGGAAAACCTTTCTATCGGATTTTCCGATCGTGTGTATGCAATTCCGACACGCAAAATTCCGATGCATGCTCGGAAACAATTTGACGCATGCTCAGAAGCATTAAACTTCCCTTTTATAGTGCTGTCTAACTTGTTTTATGCCGCTGTTACTGACCATCGGAATTTGGTGTGACCGTGTGTAGGCAAGACAGTTTGAGCGAAATTCCGTCGGAATTCCGTCGGAAAAACCGTCAGAGTTTTTTCCGATGAGAATTCCGATCGTGTGTACGCGGCATAAGGAGAAAATAATACTGGGAGTAGCCTATAGGCCCCCTAACCTGAGGGAGGAGGGGAAGACGGACCTCCTATCACAAGTTGGATTAGCAGCAAGGATGGGAAGTGTTATCATAATGGGGGATTTTAATTATCCAGACATAGACTGGGCGGAGGGGACCGCGCATTCATCTAAGGCTCGCCAGTTCCTAAATGTCTTGCAGGACAATTTCATGGGTCAGATGGTAGACGCACCAACTAGAAATAAAGCGTTACAGGATCTACTGATTACCAACAATACAGAGCTGATCACGGATGTGGAAATACGGGGCAATTTAGGGAACAGCGATCATAGGTCAATTGGCTTCAGTATAAATCACACAAATAGGGAACATAAGGGGAGTACAAAGACACTGAACTTCAAAAGAGCCAACTTCCCTAAACGACAAACTTTGTTAGAAGGCATAAATTGTGATAAAATCTTAGGAACAAAGAATACGGAGGAGAGATGGGTTCGCTTTAAGAGCATATTAAATAATGCATTAGCCAATGCATCCCATTGGAAAAATGTAAAAGAGTGAACAAAAGTCCTGGATGGCTTAACGCCAATGTAAAAATGCATATAAAAGCAAAGAAGAAGGGCTTCAAAAAAATACAAGGTTGAGGGATCATCATCAGCATTCAGACTTTACAAAGAATACAACATGAAATGTAAGGGTGTAATTAGGGCGGCTAAGATAGAACACGAAAGACACATAGCGGAGGAGAGCAAGAAAAATCCAGAGAAATCGAAAGAGTTAAAAAGGAGGACAGACCATATTGGTCCCATAAAGAATGAGGAAGGACAACTGGTTACAAAGGATGGGGGGATGGTGAAGGTATTGAATTTATTCTTCTCCTCAGTCTTCACGAGGGAATTGGGGGGCTTCAGTAACCAAAATTGCAGTGTTTATCCTCATGACACCTCCATGGTTAACAGAGGACAGAATTAGAATTAGACTTGGGAAACCAGATGGTTTGCACCAGAAAGTACTTGGGGAACTCAGTCAGGTAATTGCCAGACCATTGTTCCTAATTTTTACTGACAGTCTACTGACTGGAATGGTACCAGCTGATTGGAGAAAAGCCAATTTAGCACCAATATTTAAAAAGGGCCCAAAATGCATCCCTGGGAATTACAGACCAGTCAGCCTAACATCAATAGTATTGTAAACTCTTGGAGGGGATGATAAGGGACTATATACAAGATTTTAGTAATGTAATCTACTAACCTTCTATGAGGAGGTGAGTTGCCATCTAGATAAAGGAAGGCCCGTAGACGTGGTGTATCTAGATAAAGGAAGGCCCGTAGACTTGGTGTATCTAGATAAAGGAAGGCGTAGACGTGGTGTATCTAGATAAAGGAAGGCCGTAGACGTGGTGTATCTAGATAAAGGAAGGCCCGTAGACGTGGTGTATCTGGATAAAGGAAGGCCCGTAGACGTGGTGTATCTAGATAAAGGAAGGCCCGATGACGTGGTGTATCTGGATAAAGGAAGGCCCGTAGACGTGGTGTATCTGGATAAAGGAAGGCCCATAGACGTGGTGTATCTGGAAAAAGGAAGGCCCGTAGATGTGGTGTATCTAGATAAAGGAAGGCCCGTAGATGTGGTGTATCTAGATAAAGGAAGGCCCGTAGACGTGGTGTATCTAGATAAAGGAAGGCCCGTAGACGTGTGTATCTGGATAAATGAAGGCCCGTAGACGTGGTGTATCTCGATAAAGGAAGGCCCATAGACGTGGTGTATCTAGATAAAGGAAGGCCCGTAGACGTGATGTGTCTAGATAAAGGAAGGCCCGTAGACGTGGTGTATCTAGATAAAGGAAGGCCCGTAGACGTGTGTATCTAGATAAAGGAAGGCCCGTAGACGTGGTGTATGTAGATAAAGGAAGGCCCGTAGACGTGGTGCATCTAGATAAAGGAAGGCCTGTAGACGTGGTGTATCTAGATAAAGGAGGCCCGTAGACGTGGTGTGTCTAGATAAAGGAAGGCCTGTAGACGTGGTGTATCTAGATAAAGGAAGGCCCGTAGACGTGGTGTGTCTAGATAAAGTAAGGCCCGTAGACGTGGTGTATCTGGATAAAGGAAGGCCCGTAGACGTGGTGTATCTAGATAAACGAAGGCCTGTAGACGTGGTGTATGTAGATAAAGGAAGGCCCGTAGACGTGGTGCATCTAGATAAAGGAAGGCCCGTAGACGAGGTGTATCTGGATAAAGGAAGGCCCGTAGAAGTGGTGTATCTGGATAAAGGAAGGCCCGTAGATGTGGTGTAACTGGATAAAGGAAGGCCCGTAGATGTGGAGTATCTAGATAAAGGAAGGCCCGTAGACGTGGTGTGTCTAGATAAAGGAAGGCCCGTAATCGTGGTGTATCTGGATAAAGGGAGGCCCGTAGACGTGGTGTATCTAGAAAAAGGAAGGCCTGTAGACGAGGTGTATCTGGATAAAGGAAGGCCCGTAGACGTGGTGTATCTAGATTTGCTACCCGTTGGAGTGCGCATGTGCGACGCTGCCATATGCGTTCCAACACTGTGGCGATCTGTGCTTGTGCAGAATTTTGTGGCCACACCCCTGAGTCCAGGTTTAAGCCCCACCATCCAAGTGGACACAGAGTTAGATTATAATTATGCCGAGCGAAGCGAGGCCGTGCCTGAAGTGTGGCAAGTGAAGCGAGCCTGCGAGGGGCCCTGTGGCAAAGTGGTGTCTTACAGTGTTGGAATGCATATGGCGGCGTCGCACATGCGCACTCCAGCGGGTACCAAAATGTGATGGGTAGCCGAATGTGACGTGACACCGTGTCCCAGGACCCTGGAGACGGATTGCTGATAACTGAGTGTACTAAAATGGTGCCCAGACCCTGCATCACAAGTTATCTGGGGGTATCAACATGGCGCGGAGAGTTGGGTCTGGGTGGGCGGATCGATACCTGGCGGTGTCCCACATCACTCAGACAGATCTGACGGGTTTGCGAATCTGACAGAACACCAGTGTTCCGCTGCTTTAAACATTCAACATCAAAACAGTCTGACGGATTTCTAAATCCTGTATTTCACAATATGAGTTCAGTGGTAAAAATAAGTCTGAAATGCAAGACTCCGGTGGGTGTAACAAGATGTCCGCTTTGCCGCTGGAACACCGCCCTCTCACTGTATCCTTACTGCAGATGAGTGCGGGGTGTAGCAAGATGGCGGCGACCGATCGTCACTTCCGTTACAAAATCTGACGAAATACCGTCACTTGGGTGTAAAAAGATGTCCGCCAGGTGCAATTACTCTTCCGGGTACACAAAGATGGCTGCACATACTTCCTTTTCTCACTGTGTCGCCATGGAAACGGCGGCGGTACACGCTAGGCTTGTCTGCCAGGAAAACTCTATGGTCGTCTGACCGGATATCCGGTTAGGTTTTGTGCCTGTGTGAGAAGCTCCACTGGCGTGGGGGGCAATAAAATTACAGGTGAGATCTGGGGGGCTGTGTGTCCCCGAGGAAATACATTCCCCCCAGTATTAGGCCTCCCCTCTGTGTGTCCCAGGGAATTCATCCCCCCAACTCCGTGTGTCCCGGGAAATACCTTCCCCCAGTATTCTGCCCTCTCCTCTCTGTGTGTCCCAGGAAATACCCCCCCCCCCCCCCAGTATTCTGTCCTCCCCTCTCTGTGTCCCAGGAAATACCCCCCCCCCCCCAGTATTCTGTCCTCCCCTCTCTGTGTCCCAGGAAATACCCCCCCCCCCCCAGTATTCTGTCCTCCCCCCTCTCTGTGTGTCCCAGGAAATACCCCCCCCCCCCCCAGTATTCTGTCCTCTCCTCCTCTCTGTGTGTCCCAGGAAATACCCCCCCCCCCAGTATTCTGTCCTCTCCTCACTGTGTGTCCCAGGAAATACCCCCCCCCCCCAGTATTCTGTCCTCTCCTCTCTGTGTGTCCCAGGAAATACCCCCCCCCCACAGTATTCTGTCCTCTCCTCTCTGTGTGTCCCGGGAAATACCCCCCCCCCAGTATTCTGTCCTCTCCTCTCTGTGTGTCCCAGGAAATACCCCCCCCCCCCCACAGTATTCTGTCCTCTCCTCTCTGTGTGTCCCAGGAAATACCCCCCCCCCCCAGTATTCTGTCCTCCCCTCTCTGTGTCCCAGGAAATACCCCCCCCCCCCGTATTCTGTCCTCTCCTCTCTGTGTGTCCCAGGAAATCCCCCCCCAGTATTCTGTCCTCTCCTCTCTGTGTGTCCCAGGAAATACCCCCCCCCCCAGTATTCTGTCCTCTCCTCTCTGTGTGTCCCAGGAAATACCCCCCCCCCCCCACAGTATTCTGTCCTCTCCTCTCTGTGTGTCCAAGGAAATACCCCCCCCCCCCCAGTATTCTGTCCTCTCCTCTCTGTGTGTCCCAGGAAATAACCCCCCCCCCACAGTATTCTGTCCTCTCCTCTCTGTGTGTCCCAGGAAATACCCCCCCCCCAGTATTCTGTCCTCTCCTCTCTGTGTGTCCCAGGAAATACCCCCCCCCCCCAGTATTCTGTCCTCTCCTCTCTGTGTGTCCCAGGAAATACCCCCCCCCCCACAGTATTCTGTCCTCTCCTCTCTGTGTGTCCCGGGAAATACCCCCCCCCCCCAGTATTCTGTCCTCTCCTCTCTGTGTGTCCCAGGAAATACCCCCCCCCCCACCCCAGTATTCTGTCCTCTCCTCTCTGTGTGTCCCATGAAATACCCCCCCCCCCCAGTATTCTGTCCTCTCCTCTCTGTGTGTCCCAGGAAATACCCCCCCCCCCCCCAGTATTCTGTCCTCTCCTCTCTGTGTGTCCCATGAAAAATAAATAAAATAAAATAAATAATAAAATAATAAAAAAATATAAAAAATAAAAATAATCAAAAAAAAAAAAAAAAATAAAATTTAAAATAAAAAATAAAAACATAATAAAATAAAAATATATAAAAAAAAAAAAATAATAAAAAATAATAAAAAAAAAATAAATAATAAAAAATAATAACCCCCCCACCCCACCCCCCCACCACCCCCAGTAATTCCTGTCCTCTCCTTCCTCTCGTGTGTCCCATTAAATACCCCCCCCCCCACAGTAATTCTTGTCCTACATCCTGCCTCTGTTGTGTCCCAGGAAATACCCCCCCCCCAGTAATTCCTGTCCCTCTCCTCTCTGAGTGTCCCCGGAAACCCCCCCCCCCCAGTATCTGTCCTCTCCTTCTCTGTGTGTCCCCAGGAAATACCCCCCCCACCCCAGTATTCTGGTCCTCATCCTCTCTGTGTGTCCCAGGAATCCCCCCCCCCCAGTATCCTGTCCCTCTCCTCTCTGCTGAGGACCCAGGAAATCCCCCCTCCCCAGTATCTGTCTGTCCTCTCCCCCCACCTCTGTGTGACCCCAGGAAATCCCCCCCCCCCATATTCTGTCCTCTCCTCTCTGTGTGTCCCAGTAAATACCCCCCCCCCCAGTATTCTGTCCTCTCCTCTCTGTGTGTCCCAGGAAATACCCCCCCCCCCAGTATTCTGTCCTCTCCTCTCTGTGTGTCCCAGGAAATACCCCCCCCCCCATTATTCTGTCCTCTCCTCTCTGTGTGTCCCAGGAAATACCCCCCCCCCCCAGTATTCTGTCCTCTCCTCTCTGTGTGTCCCAGGAAATACCCCCCCCCCACAGTATTCTGTCCTCTCCTCTCTGTGTGTCCCAGGAAATACCCCCCCCCCCCAGTATTCTGTCCTCTCCTCTCTGTGTGTCCCAGGAAATACCCCCCCCCCCCAGTATTCTGTCCTCTCCTCCTCTCTGTGTGTCCCAGGAAATACCCCCCCCCCCAGTATTCTGTCCTCTCCTCCTCTCTGTGTGTCCCAGGAAATACCCCCCCCTCCCCAATATTCTGTCCTCTCCTCCACTCTGTGTGTCCCAGGAAATACCCCCCCTCCCCCCAGTATTCGTCCTCTCCTCCTCTCTGTAGTGTCCCAGGAATCCCACCCCCCCCCCCTGTATACGTCCTCTCCCTCCTCTCTGTGTGATCCCAGGAAATACCCCCCCCCCCCAGTATTCTGTCCTCTCCTCCTCACTGTGTGTCCCCAGTAAATACCACCCCCCCCCCTCCCCCCCCCCCACCCCCCCCATTCCCCCTCCCCCATCCCCCCCCCCCCCCGCCCCCCCCCCCCCCCCCCCCCCCCCCCCCCCCCCCCCCCCCCCGCCCCCCCCCCCCCCCCCCCCCCCCCCCAACCCCCCCCCCCTCCCCCCCCCATCCCCCCACCCCCCCCCCCCCCCCCACCCCCCCCCCGCACCCCCCCCCCCCGCCCCCCATCCCCACCCCCACCCCCCCCCCCCCCACCCCCCCCCCCCCCCCCCCCCCCCCCCCCCCCCCCCCCCCCCCCCCCCCCCCCCTCCCCCCCCCCCCCCCCCCCCCCCCCCCCCCCCCCCCCCCCCCCCCCCCCCGCCCCCCCCCCCCCCCCCCCCCCCCGCCCCCCCCCCACCCCCCCCCCCCCCCCCCCCCCCCCCCCCCCCCCCCCCCCCCCACCCCCCCCCCCATACCCCCCCCCCCCCCCCCCCCCCCTCCCACCCCCCCCCACCCCCCCCCCCCCCCCCCCCCCCCCCCCACCCCCCTCCCCCCTGCCCCCCCCCCCACCCCCCCCCCCCCCACCCTCTCCCCCCCCCCCCCCCCCCCCCCCCCCCCCCCCCCGCCCCACCCCCCCCCCCCCCCCCCCCCCCCCCCCCCCCCCTCCCCCCCCCCCCCCCCCCCACCTCCACCCCCCCCCCCCCCCCCCCACCCCCCCCCCCCCCCCCCCCCCCCCCCCCCCCCCCCCCCCCCCCCCCCCCCCCCCCCCCCCCCCCCCCCCCCCCCGCCCCCATCCCCCCGCCCCCCCCCCCCCCCCCCCCCCCCCCCCCCCCCCCCCCCCCCTCCCCTCCCCCCCAATACCCCACCCCCCCCTTCCCCATTCCCCCCCCCCCCCCCTCCCCATCCCCCTCCCCCTCCACCCTCCCCCCCCCCCCCCCCCCCCCCCCTCCCCCCTCAATATCCCCTCGCCCCCTCCCTCCCCCCCCCCCCCCCCCCCCCCCCCCCCCCCCCCCCCCCCCCCCCCCCCCCCCCCCCCCCCCTACCCCCCCCCCCCCCCCCCCCACCGACCCCTCCCCCCCCCCCCCACCACCCCTCCCCCCCCCCCCCCCCCACCCCCACCCCCCCCCCCCCCCCCCCCACCCCCCCCCCCCCCCCCCCCCCCCCCCCCCCCCCCCCTCCCCCCCCCCCCACCCCCCCCCCCCCCCCCCCCCCCCCCCCCCCCCAGAATTCTGTCCACTCTCCTCTCAGATTGTCCCAGTCAAAAACCCCCCCCCCCCCCCGTATACTGTCCTCCCATACCTCACTGGTTAGTCCCAGGAAATACCCACCCCCCCCCCCCCCCCATATTCAGTCCTCACCACCTCTACTCTGTGTGTCCCCCGCAGGAAAAAACCCCCCCCCCCTTATACAGTCCTCTCCCCACTCGAGTGTCCCCAGGAAATACCCCCCCCCCCCCCCAGTATTCGTCCTCTCCTCCTCTTGTGTGTCCCATGGAAATAACCCCCCCCCCAGTATTCTGTCCTCATCCTCCTCTCTGTGTGTTCCGAAATACCTACCCCCCCCCCTCCCATATTCTGTCCTACTCCTCATCTCTGTGTGTCCCAGGAAATATAAAAACCCCCCCGCCCCATAAATAAAAAATAATAAAAACTATAAAATAATACATGGCCGTCCCCCCACGTATTCTGTCCTCTCTCCCTCTCTGAGAGTCCCAGGAAATACCCCCCCCCAGTATTCAGGTCCTCTCCTCCCCCCCTTCCCTTCTCCTCCCTCCACCCTCTCTCTGTGTGTCGCAGGAAATACCCCCCCCCCCTCCCCCAGTATTCTGTCCTCTCCTCCTTTTCTCCCTGTGTTACCCAGGAAATACCCCCCCCCCCAGTAATTTACAGTCCTCTCCACCTCTCTGTGGTTGTCCCAGGAAATACCCACCCCCCAGTTAGTCTGTCCTCTCCTCCCAGTATGTCCAAGGAAATCCCCCCCTCCAGTATTCTGTCAGCTCCTCTCTGTGTGTCCCCAGGAAAATACCCCCCCCCCCAGTATTCTGTCCTCTGCATCCTCACTGTGTGTCCCCAGGAAATACCACACCCACCATATGCTGTCCTCCTCCTCTCTGGCCCAGTATTACCCCCCCCCCCCTGATCTACTCTCCTCTCGTGTGTCCCAGGAATTTCACCACCCCCACAGTATTCTGTCCTCTAACCGCTGGGGGGCCCGTATCTACACCAACCAATAGTCGGCCTCGCAGCTATGGGGCCAAGTTTAGCCCACCACCCCTTTGTCGTCCGCGCCTCCTCTATTGTGGAAAAGTAATACCCCCCCCACCTGTTGGATTAAGATCACGCATATCGGGGGTAAATGGATATGACACCCACAAAAAAGTTGCGGCCGCATAAGCAGATATGTTGTACCAGAAATTAACACAACCACCCTTTTTCTGGAAGCGCACATCACGCAGAGCGTGAACAGATTTTACAACAACACAAGTTATCATGGAATAGACTAAGATAGTTGCCATTTATTAACCAAACCAGTTTCTAAGATAAGACTCGAGTGGGGCAATGGTATGACAACACCAAACCTTTGCGGAAAGATACGCCTATAGGGGTTAAATGAAAGTACCACCCACACAGTGTCTTAAGCGCATCCCGCTATGGGGTCACAATAAGTCACACCCCCCACTAAGTTTCTGGCCTATCCTACTCTCTGGGTGTAACAAAAAGTCACCCCCAACAGTTTCGTACTCGCCGATTCTAGGGGGGAAAAAATGTCAAACAACCCCCTGAGTCGGACGATCAGCAGCATGGGGAAATGTTTAACCAACCCTGTTAGTAAATAATCGAAGAGAGGCAACTGAAAGTACCAAAAAAAAATTAGGCGGTAAGCGCATAATATCGGGGGGGCCATGATGACCACACCCCTTAATTCTGTAAGCTAATCCATCTGGGTGTCACTGATATTAACAAACAATTTGTCTGTCAGCTACAGACAGATTGTGGCAAAAATTAAACCACAAAAATTTCTGTAAGAGACGACTAATGCTGGTGGACAATTTGTATACCCAAAACAAAGTTGTATGGCAGCTAACTCGCGATGGGGTGTCACAATGTATTTCCAAAACAAAAAAAAGGTAGTAAGAGAATAAGAGCATCTGGTGTACAAATTTCACACACAAATTTGCATTTCATCTACTCACCCTGGTGCACATATGAGTACCCCCCACCCCCGTTGAGGACGCGACTCTCTGGTGGCCATTTTGTCAAAAACCAATATTACTCCTCTCCGCGTGTGTGTCCCAGAAATACCCCCCCCCCCCCACCCCCCCACCACCCCCCCCCCCCCCCACCCCCACCCCCCCCCCCCCCCCCCGCCTCCCCCCCCCCCCCACCCCCCCCCCCCCCCCCCCCCCCTCTCCCCCCCCCCCCCCCCCCCCCCCCCCCCCCCCCCCCCCCCCCCCCCCCCCCCCCCCCCCCCCCCCCCCCCCCCCCCCCCCCCCCCCCCCCCCCCCCCCCCCCCCCCCCCCCCCCCCCCCCTCCACCCCCCCCCCACCCCCCCCCCCCCCCCCCCCCCCCCCCCCCCCCCCCCCCCCCCCCCCCCCCCCCCCCCCACCCCCCCCCCCCCCCCCCCCCCCCCCCCCCCCCCCCACCCCCCCCCCCCCCCCCCCCCCCCCCCCCCCCACCCCCCCCCCCCCCCCCCCCCCCCCCCCCCCCCCCCCCCCCCCCCCCCCCCCCCCCCCCCCCCCCCCCCCCCCCCCCCCCCCCCCCCCCCCCCCCCCCCCCCCCCCCCCCCCCCCCCCCCCCCCCCCCCCCCACCCCCCCCCCCCCCCCCCCCCCCCCCCCCCCCCCCCCCCCCCCCCCCCCCCCCCCCCCCCCCCCCCCCCCCCCCCCCCCCCCCCCCCACCCCCCCGCCCCACCACCCCCCCCCCCAGTATTCTCCCCAACTCCGTGTGTCCCAGGGAATTCCTTCCCCCAGTCTGTGTGTAGATTTAGTTCCCGGTGATATAAATGCGTTGTGCTCTCTCTGTACAGGATGTATGCGGTGTACCGGCAGGCCCATCCCCCCACGGGCCTGGAATTCTCCATGTACTGCAACTTCTTCAACAACACAGAGAAGAACCTGGTGGTGGCCGGAACCTCCCAACTCTACGTGTACCGTCTCAACCACCATGCTGAGGTAAGTGTGCCCCCACCGGGCCCCGACCTGGGACAGGGGGGGCTCCCACCGGGCCCCCGACCTGGGACGGGGGGGGGGGCTCCCACCGGACCCCCGACCTGGGACGGGGGGGGGGGGCTCCCACCGGACCCCCGACCTGGGACGGGGGGGGGGGGCTCCCACCGGGCCCCCGACCTGGGACGGGGGGGGGGGCTCCCACCGGGCCCCCGACCTGGGACAAGGGGGCCCCCCCCACCGGCCCGCCCCTAAATAGGAAGTGTGTGATGGGTCTTCAGAGGCAGCAAAACAAAGAGACTTTATTATGACGGTGTTATAAGTAAAATTAAAAAAGAGATCAACTGATCACATCCGTACCGTTACACTCTCATAGACATAAAACTGAATGTCAACATTTGGACCTCAACATGAAGTGTCTTTATATACTGTATGTGACCAACGCGTTTCGAGTTGATCTTCAGGGGATGAAAAGTGAACCTTGATGTCAGAGACAGAACACACAGAATCGTACATCCGCAATAATCCAATGATGAATTCTCTTTGTGTAGAGATATTCTAGTTCTGTCCCTGATATCAAGGTTCAGTACACACCCCCCCCCCCCCCCCCCCCCCTGGAGGGCAACTTGAAACGCGTTGGTCCTGTATAGTGAATACAGATGCTTCATGTTGAGGTCCAAATGTTGTCCATTGAGTTTTATGTACGTCTATGAGCGTGTAACGGTCCGGCGATATGTTGATATTTGAGTAGCGCTGAGAAGATCTGTTCTTTTTCCTTTTATGGTTGTGTTTTCAGTGGGTGTCGCTTCCCCTCCGCCGCGTGTAATATAAACGTCCTCAGGGGGGAGCCGACATGTTCTGCATATAAAACAAATAATATATAAAAATGTAAAGCCTCCTCGTCCAGCTAGGCTCACATACAAACGCACATGTAGGTGACGCACTCGTAGGTAAATGGCGATCGCACCACACGTGATGTATGACCCGCGAGCGTTAGATGGAGAGTAATAATTCTACCCCCCACCTCCTCTGTAACTCCAAACTGGTAACTTGTAAAGACTTGTAAAGCGTCTCCTATGGAGATTTTTAGGTATCGTAGTTTGTCGCCATTCCACAAGTGTGCGCAATTTTAAAGCGTGACACGTTGTGCGTCTGCTTACTTGGAGTGACGTCATCTTTTATATTTGACCAACAAATTGTGTATTATGGTGTTTTTGTGTGCACCAAAATTCATTAAAGTTAAATTTTCCTGAAAATGTGATAAATGGCAGCGCAAATATTGCGTGACATAAACAATTGCAACACCCACCGTTTTATTCTCCAGGGCCTCTGCCTACAAAAAATGTCTAAATGTCAGACCCGGCCCGGACTGGAGGTAGTTGAAGCCCCTTGCACCCATCTACACACTGTACCCGTCCTGATTGCACGCCGGGGCAGGGTACCCCACTGTACCAATTCTGAGAATTATGACCCCCCCCCCTCCCCCCAATTAAAATCTGACCTTGTCTTCTTTGTCATTACAGAGCTCATCCAAGTCTGAGAGAGGATCAGGTGACACCGCCGCACTCCATTCTTCCTTCCTGTCTTCCATCTATTCCTTCCTTCCTTCCTTCCCTCCCCCTTCCCTCCCTCCCTCCCTTCCTTCCTTCCTTCCTTCCTTCCTTCCTTCCTTCCTTCCTTCCTTCCTTCCTTCCTTCCTTTTCCTTCCTTCCTTCCCCTCCCTTCCTTTTCCTTCCCCTTCCTTCCTTTTTTCTTTTTTCTCTCCTCTTCTTTTCTCCTTCTTTTTCCTTTCCTTCCTCCCTCTTCCCTTCTTTTCTTTCTTCTTTTCCCCCTTCCCTCTCCTTTCCTTCCTTTCTTTCTTCCTTCCTTCCTTCCTTCCTTCCTTCCTTCCTTCCTTCCTTCCTTCCTTTTCCTTTTCTTTCCTTCCTCTTCCTTTTCCTTCCTTCCTTTCCTTCCTCCTCCTCCTTCCTTCCTTCCTTCCGTCCTCTCCCTTTCTTCCTTCCTTCCTTCCTTTTTCCTTCCTTCCTTCCTTCCTTCCTTCCTTCCTTCCTTCCTTTTTCCTTCCTTCCTTCCTTCCCTTCTTCCTTCCTTCCTTCCCTTCTTCCTTCCTTCCTTTTTTCCTTCCTTCCTTTTTCCTTCCTTCCTTCCTTCCTTTCCTTCCTTCCTTCCCATCCTTCCTTCCTTTTTCCTTCCTTCCTTCCTTCCTTTTTTCCTTCCTTCCTTCCTTCCTTCCTTTCCTTCCTTCCTACCTTCCTTCCTTCCTTCCTTCCTTTTCCTTCCTTTTTCCTTCCTTCCTTTTTCCGTCCTTCCTTCCGTCCTTTTCCGTCCTTCCTTCCTTCCTTTCCTCCTTCCTCCCCCCTTCCTTCCTTTTCCTTCCTCCCTCCCTCCCTTCCTTCCTTCCTTCCTTCCTTCCTTCCTTCCTTCCCCTCCCTTCCTTTTCCTTCCCCTTCCTTCCTTTTCCTTCCTCCCTCCCTTCCTTCCTTCCTTCATTCCCTTCCTTCCTTCCTTCCTTCCTTCCTTCCTTCCTTCCTTCCTTCCTTCCTTCCTTCCTTCCTTCCTTCCTTTTCCTTCCTTCCTTCCTTCCTTCCTCCTTCCTTCCTTTTCCTCCCTCCCTTTCTTCCTTCCTTCCTTCCTTCCTTTTTCCTTCCTTCCTTCCTTCCTTCCTTCCTTCCTTCCTTCCTTTTTTTTTTCTTCCTCCACCCCCCTTCCTTCCCTTCTTCCTTCCTTCCTTCCCTTCTTCCTTCCTTCCTTTTTTCCTTATTTCCTTCCTTCCTTTTTTCCTTCCGTCCTTCCTTCCTTCCTTCCTTTTTTCCTTCCTTTCCTTCCTTCCTTCCTTTTTCCTTCCTTCCTTCCTTCCTTTTTCCTTCCTTCCTTCCTTCCTTTTTCCTTCCTTCCTTCCTTCCTTCCTTCCTTCCTTTTCCTTCCTTTTTCCTTCCTTCCTTTTTCCGTCCTTCCTTCCGTCCTTTTCCGTCCTTCCTTCCTTCCTTCCCCCCTTCCTTCCTTTTCCTTCCTCCCTCCCTCCCTTCCTTCCTTTCATCTGATATACAAAAAAAAAGAGATATTGCCACTTCTTTCTCTCTGATCAGGAGATGAGTGGATGATGTTGCTGTTCTCCTTCTATTCCTTCCTTCCAATTCTCTGATCTGCCTTGCTCCTCCCCCTCCTCTTACACTGTATATCATACACAGAGGTGAAAGGTCACAAGGAGAAGTTGGAGTTGATGGCGTCCTTCTCATTTTTCGGGAATGTCATGTCTATGGCCAGCGTGCAGTTGGCCGGAGCCAAGAGAGACGCCCTTCTACTGAGCTTCAAGGAGGCCAAGGTGGGTCCCTCCCCCCTATCCCTTCCCCCATCCTCACATATTACCTGTCTTCCAGTCTGGAGGGCCACCCATGATACGTCCTCTGTCTCCCCCCCCCATCCCTACTCCGGGGGGGCCCATGATATTTCCACTGTTCATTTGCTGTCTTCCACCCTACTCCATTGTGGCTCATGATAGGTCTGATGTCTCCCCCCATCCCCCTTCCAGGGTCCATGAGACCTCCGCTGTCTGTCTGATGTCTCCCCCCATCCCCCTTCCAGGGTCCATGAGACCTCCGCTGTCTGTCTGATGTCTTCCACCATTCCCCTTCTAGGGTCCACGAGACCTCCACTGTCTGTCTGATGTCTCCCCCATCCCCCCAGGGTCCACGAGACCTCCACTGTCTGTCTGATGTCTCCCCCATCCCCCCAGGGTCCACGAGACCTCCACTGTCTGTCTGATGTCTTCCACCATTCCCCTTCCAGGGTCCACGAGACCTCCGCTGTCTGTCTGTTGTCTCCCCCATCCCCCCCCCCCCAGGGTCCATGAGACCTCCGCTGTCTGTCTGATGTCTCCCCCATCCCCCCCCCCAGGTCCATGAGACCTCCGCTGTCTGTCTGATGTCTCCCCCATCCCCCCCCCCCCCAGGGTCCATGAGACCTCCGCTGTCTGATGTCTCCCCCATCCACCCCCCAGGGTTCATGAGACCTCCGCTGTCTCTGATGTCTCCCCCATCCCCCCCCCCCAGGGTCCACGAGACCTCCGCTGTCTGTCTGATGTCTCCCCCATCCCCCCCCCCCCCGGGTCCATTATATTGTATGTTGGCTGTCAATCTAATGTCTCTCTGCCTTCCAGGGTGAAGATTACAAACTGTGAACCCCCCCCCCCCCCGTGTTTTGAGCAATGATATCCCATGGAAAATCCCCCCCCCCCCCCCCCCCCCCAACGAAAATCCAGCACAAATCTGTACACCCATCCGCCCAAGTATAAGTTCCTCCTGCAAGTCAGAATCCTCCCTAAACAAAGATGCAACAATTCCCCCTCCATCCCAAGACAAATCCTCCTGCCAGTGCAAAAATCCCTTCCCCCCCCTTTCTGGCTCCAATTATACCTCTGCCCCCTCCACTTCAGGCATAACCTAACCAGAACAACACCCCTCCTAGCACAAGTGCCCCTACCCCCCATGTTCCCCTCTTGGCATAGATCCTCCCCTAAAAATCTCCCCTCCTAGCACAAATCTTTCCTCAAATCCTCTTGCTGTAGCAGTGGGAACTCTCCCTGTGGCTCCCCCTCCCCCCCCCGCACCTTGTCCCGGGCCCCGCTCCCATGTGGTGTCCATGTTATGTCCGATGGTTCTCTGTCTTCTCACCTTTTCCCTACATTGTGGTTCAGAATTTTTTGTCTTTCACCCCCTCAGTTGGGATTCATGATGGGCTGTCTCCCCCCCTCCCCCTCCCGGTCTGTATTTTGCCTCCTGTCTGATCTGGTTGTCTTCTTGTGTATTGCAGCTCTCGGTGGTGGAATATGACCCGGAAATCCACGATCTGAAGACGCTGTCTCTGCATTACTTCGAGGAGCCGGAGCTGCGGGTGGGTGGGATGGAGGCCGGGTTCTGCTCTCTGCGGGTTCCCGGCTCCATGTTTTATATCTGTCATCACATCACATGACTTCCTTCATAGGAGACGTCTCTTCACTCCTCTCTATTATGGGGTCAGGAAAGCGGACCCATAGGGTTGTCTCAGTGGATATAAACCCTCCATATCCCCAGTGCAGTGACTGGCCTCAGGTGATACACAGAGAGGAAACAAATCCCCTACATATACGTTGTACCTGTTTACCTGCAGGATTCTCTTCTCTACATTCATTTAAAGTCCAGAATTTATACAGCTTGTCTGAGCTGTCAGAAAAAAGGGGGCAGAGAGCTGAAGTTCTACTTTGCAGAGCTCAGTGAGAGCTTATTGGAGGGAAGGGACAACCCCCTCCCCCTTTCACACAGCACACGGGAACAGAGCTGAGGCTGTCAATCATAGGCTGTGCCCTCCCCGTCACCATTTTTTCCTCTTGGTGTCAGGGAAAACTTGTCCGAAGTGACCAGGCGGGGAGCACTTTTGTTCTGGGAGGAAGTCGTATGACCTCCTCCCAGGATCGCACCCCACGCTCCAGCGCAATCTGTCACCCGCCATGTCCAACAGACATGACCGGTGACAGATCGATGTATCGGCCTGCTGATGGTACCATGTGATCGCTGTGACCAATCATAGCAGATCACATGGCAGTTGTACACAATAAAAAAAAAACTTTGATATGTGCCTTCATTGTGTACTATTGGGGTGATCTCTGTGATTGGTCACAGTGATCACCTGGTACAGACAGGGCCAATCACAGCTAATCATATTGGTAAACACTGAATAGGTAGTTTTCGTTCAGAAAAAAAAAATGGTTTCTTATAACTGTAAAATGTGCAACAATAATAATCATTGTGTGAGAAGGAAAAAAATCCTGATCACCGCCACAGAGTAGTACAGTGTTGTTACTATGGTAACGCAGTATTGCTCTGGGGGGGGCTATGGGAGGAGTATCGCTACTCGGTCTTAAAAAAAAAAAAAATACTAGCGGGGCGACCCGAGTTAAAAGTAATGGGCAGCAGTGGAAATGTCCAAATGAATACACAAAAACCTCAGAAGAATACTAACCCCTCCCCCATTCATTTCACTTCATCGACTGGGTAACAATCATTAAAATAATACATTCTGGTTAAAATTTGGATCTAATGGGAATAAATATGTAATGTGATAATGTGTGTAATTCAAGCCATATACTGTACAAAACAGTACAATCGCCCCCCCCCCCCCCACCTTACCAACCTCATGCATGATGAGGATAAACCCAAGCAACCCGATCCATTGGGGGGGGGGGGGGGGTGTCACATGAAATACGTGATTTCCGTCCTCACTTTAGACCTGGATGGACCTCTCTGAACCTTCCCATAAGCAGTCGGAGACGGTCAGTCATTGTATTACACACTGCTGTCTGTCTAGCACAGGGAATGCACCTACAGGAGGACAGAGGTGGCCCCATTCCATATTCTGCTGCTCCTTCATGTAATATATGATGATCAGTATGTACATTACATTCATTGTCCAATCAGCTGGGTGGGAGGAGTCCTTATTCATCACCCTGCCCAGGGGTCTCCTTTCTGCCCACCCAGCTAGTGTGTGAATGAGAGAAGTGACTACACACATTACAATCTGATTGTCTCCTTTACATCGAAGACTCAGTATTGGCCCATTACTGTGATGAACCTCCACCACATCCTCAAATACAAAGGGGGGGGGTGCTGGGGGTCTTTCACACCCCTCTATGATAAACTCTGTACATATGTGACCATATAGTGTTCTCCTCCAATCTGACCCCCTCCCCCGACTCTCTCTCTTCACAGGACGGCTTTGTGCAGAATGTTCATATACCCAAAGTGCGGGTGGACCCCAACGGGCGATGTGCTGTTATGCTGATATATGGCACCAGACTGGTGGTACTGCCTTTCCGGAGGGAAACCCTGGCAGAGGAGCATGAGGGACTATTGTCTGAAGGGTGAGCACCTTGCTGCGTGGGGGAGGGGTCCAGTTGTGTGGGGGGGCTGAGAGTCTGTACGGTCTGAGGATCCAGCTGTGGGGGGGCTGAGTGGTACAGCTGCATTGGGGGCTCAGGGTCCGGCTGCGTGAGTGGTTGGCTGCGTGGGGGCTGAGGGTCCGGCTGCATGAGTGGTTGGCTGCGTGGGGGCTGAGGGTCCAGCTGCATTGGGGGCTGAGGGTCCGGCTGCGTGAGTGGTTGGCTGTGTGGGGGCTGAGGGTCTTATTGTGGGGGGGTCTAGCTGAGTGGTACAGCTGCGTAGAGGCTGAGGGTCTGGCTGCGTGAGTGGTTGACTGCGTGGGGGCTGAGGGTCTGGCTGCGTGAGTGGTTGGCTGCGTGGGGGCTGAGGGTCCGGCTGCGGGAGTGGTTGGCTGTGTGGGGTCTGAGGGTCTTATTGTGTGTTTGTGGGGGGGGGGGGGGTCAAGCTGCGTGGGGGCTGAGGGTACGGCTGCGTGGGGGCTGAGGGTCCGGCTGTGTAATTGCTGACTGTGTGGGGGCTGAGGGTCTGGCTGCGTGAGTGGTTGGCTGCGTGGGGGCTGAGGGTCCGGCTGCGTGAGTGGTTGGCTGTGTGGGGGCTGAGGGTCTTATTGTGTGTTTGTGGGGGGGGGGGGGGGGGGGTCCAGCTGCGTGAGTGGTTGGCTGAGGGTCCAGCTGCGTGAGTGGTTGGCTGAGGGTCCGGCTGCGTGGGGGCTGAGGGTCCGGCTGTGTAAGTGGCTGACTGTGTGGGGGCTGAGGGTCTGGCTGCGTGAGTGGTTGGCTGTGTGGGGGGTGAGGGTCTTATTGTGTGTTTGTGGGGGGGGGGGGTCCAGCTGCGTGAGTGGTTGGCTGAGGGTCCAGCTGCGTGAGTGGTTGGCTGAGGGTCTGGCTGCGTGGGGGCTGAGGGTCCGGCTGTGTAAGTGGCTGACTGTGTGGGGGCTGAGGGTCTGGCTGCGTGAGTGGTTGGCTGTGTGGGGGGTGAGGGTCTTATTGTGTGTTTGTGGGGGGGGGTCAAGCTGCATGAGTGGTTGGCTGAGGGTCCAGCTGTGTGAGTGGTTGGCTGAGGGTCCAGCTGCGTGAGTGGTTGGCTGAGGGTCCAGCTGCGTGAGTGGTTGGCTGAGGGTCCAGCTGCGTGAGTGGTTGGCTGAGGGTCCGGCTGCGTGGGGGCTGAGGGTCCGGCTGTGTAAGTGGCTGACTGTGTGGGGGCTGAGGGTCTGGCTGCGTGAGTGGTTGGCTGTGTGGGGGGTGAGGGTCCGGCTGCGTGAGTGGTTGGCTGTGTGGGGGGTGAGGGTCTTATTGTGTGTTTGGGGGGGGGGTGGTGGGGGGGGGGTCCAGCTGCGTGAGTGGTTGGCTGAGGGTCCGGCTGCGTGAGTGGTTGGCTGAGGGTCCGGCTGCGTGGGGGCTGAGGGTCCGGCTGTGTAAGTGGCTGACTGTGTGGGGGATCTGAGGGTCTGGCTGCGTGAGTGGTTGGCTGTGTGGGGGGTGAGGGTCTTATTGTGTGTTTGTGTGGGGGGGGGGTCCAGCTGCGTGAGTGGTTGGCTGAGGGTCCAGCTGCGTGAGTGGTTGGCTGAGGGTCTGGCTGCGTGGGGGCTGAGGGTCCGGCTGTGTAAGTGGCTGACTGTGTGGGGGCTGAGGGTCTGGCTGCGTGAGTGGTTGGCTGTGTGGGGGGTGAGGGTCTTATTGTGTGTTTGTGGGGGGGGGTCAAGCTGCATGAGTGGTTGGCTGAGGGTCCAGCTGTGTGAGTGGTTGGCTGAGGGTCCAGCTGCGTGAGTGGTTGGCTGAGGGTCCAGCTGCGTGAGTGGTTGGCTGAGGGTCCAGCTGCGTGAGTGGTTGGCTGAGGGTCCAGCTGCGTGAGTGGTTGGCTGAGGGTCCGGCTGCGTGGGGGCTGAGGGTCCGGCTGTGTAAGTGGCTGACTGTGTGGGGGCTGAGGGTCTGGCTGCGTGAGTGGTTGGCTGTGTGGGGGGTGAGGGTCCGGCTGCGTGAGTGGTTGGCTGTGTGGGGGGTGAGGGTCTTATTGTGTGTTTGTGGGGGGGGGGGGGTCAAGCTGCGTGAGTGGTTGGCTGAGGGTCCAGCTGCGTGAGTGGTTGGCTGAGGGTCCGGCTGCGTGAGTGGTTGGCTGAGGGTCCGGCTGCGTGAGTGGTTGGCTGTGTGGGGGCTGAGGGTCTTATTGTGTGTTTGTGGGGTGGGGTCAAGCTGCGTGGGGGCTGAGGGTCCAGCTGCGTGAGTGGTTGGCTGTGTGGGGGCTGAGGGTCTTATTGTGGGGGGGTCCAGCTGCGTGGGGACTGAGTGGTACAGCTGCGTAGAGGCTGAGGGTCTGGCTGCGTGAGTGGTTGGCTGTGTGGGGGGTGAGGGTCCGGCTGCGTGAGTGGTTGGCTGTGTGGGGGGTGAGGGTCCGGCTGCGTGAGTGGGTGGCTCCAGCTGTATGATTGGTTGGCTGTGTGGGTGCTGAGAATCTGGCTGTGAGGGAGGGGGGGGGGGGCCTGGCTGTGAGGGGGCTGAGGGTTGGTGCTGGGTGTCCCCCCCCCCCCCCCCCAGTACATAACAGTGGTGAATAGAAGCCGTGGACAGTGGTGTGTAGGTGGGAATTGTAAGATGTGCGATGCTATGAGTTGCTGTGGCCTGAAGGGGGCAGCTCTGTGTCAGAGGAGACATAGCGGTATACAGATGGGTGATCTCTGCCATTTCTCCTCCCTGCAGACAGAAGTCCAGCTTCCTGCCCAGCTACATCATCGATGTGCGGGAATTGGATGAGAAGCTGCTGAACATTATAGACCTCCAGTTCCTGCACGGGTACTACGAGCCCACCCTCCTCATCCTCTTCGAGCCAAACCAGACGTGGCCGGGGTAGGTGACCTGTTCCTTGTATGTCTTCTTCCTGCCATGCTCTGTGTGTGGAGTCCATTGAAGGTTTACGTGTCTCTCCTCAGACGTGTCGCTGTACGCCAGGACACATGCAGTATTGTCGCCATCTCACTCAACATCCTTCAGAAGGTCCATCCCGTCATCTGGTCCCTCTCCAGCTTACCCTTTGATTGCACCCAGTCGCTGGCTGTACCCAAACCCATTGGTAAGTGACCTCACCATTGGCACTGGCTGTTCACATCTATAGTTTGCTCCGCCCTCTGATGGGAATGGCTGTGATTGGTCCGCTCCGCCATGAATTGCACTAATAGAAGGATCCGCTGTCAGACACTCTTACTTGCCCCAGCAGGCGGGGCGGCTTGTGCAGCTGGGACCCTGATGGGGGAGGGTGTTTGACAATCGCACTCCTGATATTTTGATGCAGGGCAGGGAGCGGTCCTCTCCACCCCTCGGGCCGTTCTGATTGGAGGCAGCGCGGGTCAGTCATGTGACCTGGGACATGGGATAATATAGAAGTATTTGCAAGGAAATCGCGGCTCAGATTTGTGAAAACATAATTTATGATTCCAACACTTTTCATCCTCGCTCTCTCTTCGCTTTTCTCTCAGGTGGGGTTGTGATCTTCGCTGTGAACTCTCTGCTGTATCTGAATCAAAGCGTTCCCCCCTATGGAGTGTCACTCAACAGTCTGACCAATGGGACCACCGCCTTTCCTCTAAGTATGTATCCCCCAACATCTGTGTGTGTGTGTTGCCGGGCAGAGCAGATGGAGGCTCTGTGATCCTGCCATGTTATATATCCCTCTCCCTGTCCTGTGTACTGCATGACGTGTCCTGACTTGTGATCCTGCCATGTTATATATCCATACATGTCTGACGTGTCATTTCCTGTCCACAGAGTCCCACGATGTAATCCGGATATCACTGGACTGTGCTCAGGCCACCTTCATCTCCTACGACAAAATGGTGATTTCCCTGAAGGGAGGAGAGATGTGAGTCCCACCGCGTGTCGTCACCCCCCACCCCCCCAACTAATACTGCCAGATCCCTAGAGACCCCCGCTATATACTGCCAGATCCCTAGAGATCCCCGCTATGTACTGCCAGATCCCTAGCGATCCCCGCTATGTACTGCCAGATCCCTAGAGATCCCCGCTATAGACTGCCAGATCCCTAGAGATCCCCGCTATGTACTGCCAGATCCCTAGCGATCCCCGCTATGTACTGCCAGATCCCTAGCGATCCCCGCTATGTACTGCCAGATCCCTAGAGATCCCCGCTATAGACTGCCAGATCCCTAGCGATCCCCGCTATAGACTGCCAGATCCCTAGCGATCCCCGCTATAGACTGCCAGCTCCCTAGAGATCCCCGCTATAGACTGCCAGCTCCCTAGAGATCCCCGCTATAGACTGCCAGCTCCCTAGAGATCCCCGCTATAGACTGCCAGATCCCTAGAGACCCCCGCTATAGACTGCCAGATCCCTAGAGACCCCCGCTATAGACTGCCAGATCCCTAGAGACCCCCGCTATAGACTGCCAGATCCCTAGAAACCCCCGCTATAGACTGCCAAATTCCTAGAGACCCCCGCTATAGACTGCCAGATTCCTAGAGAGCCCCGCTATAGACTGCCAGATTCCTAGAGAGCCCCGCTATAGACTGCCAGATTCCTAGAGAGCCCCGCTATAGACTGCCAGATTCCTAGAGAGCCCCGCTATAGACTGCCAGATTCCTAGAGAGCCCCGCTGTAGACTGCCAGATTCCTAGCGATCCCCGCCGTAGACTGCCAGATTCCTAGCGATCCCCGCCGTAGACTGCCAGATTCCTAGCGATCCCCGCCGTAGACTGCCAGATTCCTAGCGATCCCCGCCGTAGACTGCCAGATTCCTAGAGATCCCCGCCGTAGACTGCCAGATTCCTAGCGATCCCCGCCGTAGACTGCCAGATTCCTAGCGATCCCCGCCTTAGACTGCCAGATCCCTAGAGATCCCCGCCGTAGACTGCCAGATCCCTAGAGATCCCCGCCGTAGACTGCCAGATCCCTAGAGATCCCCGCCGTAGACTGCCAGATCCCTAGAGATCCCCGCCGTAGACTGCCAGATCCCTAGAGATCCCCGCCGTAGACTGCCAGATCCCTAGAGATCCCCGCCGTAGACTGCCAGATCCCTAGAGATCCCCGCCGTAGACTGCCAGATCCCTAGAGATCCCCGCCGTAGACTGCCAGATCCCTAGAGATCCCCGCCGTAGACTGCCAGATCCCTAGAGATCCCCGCCGTAGACTGCCAGATCCCTAGAGATCCCCGCCGTAGACTGCCAGATCCCTAGAGATCCCCGCCGTAGACTGCCAGATCCCTAGAGATCCCCGCCGTAGACTGCCAGATCCCTAGAGATCCCCGCCGTAGACTGCCAGATCCCTAGAGATCCCCGCCGTAGACTGCCAGATCCCTAGAGATCCCCGCCGTAGACTGCCAGATCCCTAGAGACCCCTGCTATAGACTGCCTGATCTATCTAGGGATCTATAGGGACCTGGCAGTACATGTAGATCCCTCTGTAGGCCACCAGATCCCTAGAGATCCATCTATACTAAGTTGTTTGTTGTGTTCCTTCCTCGGATCCTTGCATTCTGGAACCAAGAATTGTAATAGATATAATCTCTATATATTGTCCATTGAAGGGCACAGTAATTCTGAGATCAGTCGGGTGATACTGCCACCTGCAGGTTAGGAGACTGACAATCCTACCCCTATCTCGCCTCTCCTCTACCCAGCATGCCTCCATTTCTTGGTGTCCTCGGAGGTTGGATGCTCGGCTCTTTTTTTATTCTAACTCTATGTCCACTTGGATGGTGGGGCTTGAACCTGGACTCACGGCGCAGGCGCCGCTCATCTTCGGCTATTTTCGGAATTTTCTTGTGCTGTGCTGTACACAGCGGACACTATCCGATGGGGGACACTATGTGATAGGACACTGGCAATGAAAAATGAGGAAAAAAAAACGCTAAAATAAAAAAAAAAAACGCGTGCCCCCCCCCCCCCCCCCCCAGATCTATACCAGACCCTCATCTAAGCACGCAGGCCAGGAAAGGGCCTCCTGAATTGTACCAGGCCACATGCCCTCCACATGTTTCCATGTTGATGGGGGGGGGGGGGGAAAGGGCCTCACCCCCACAACCCTGGCCGGTAGTTGTGGGCGTCTGCGGGGGGGGGGGCTTATCGGAGTCTTGAAGCCCCCTTTTACAAGGGGGGGCACATACCTGCCCCTCCCATGTGTATAAGTATGGGGTACTCATTCATCAAAAAAAGTGTGAAAAAAATAAAAACACCGAGACAGTTTTTGACAGTGTAGATCCATCGTTAATTACGAAGAGCGCCGACCCGAAAGAGATTGAGAGGAAAAAAATAAAAACAGGCTAGTTCCCGCTATCTGCCAGCTCCGCTGTCGGACAGTTCCTAAATAGCTAAGGGGCGGAGCCACCTGGTGATATCACCAGGTGGCCCCGCCCCCTTGTGACATCGACCTCTCATTCCCCCACCCATCGACCACTCATTTCCTTTCCTGCCAGCCTGCATGCTCGGATAAGGGTGTGGTATAGATTTAGGGGGAAAACCCCACTCTATTTACACTCTTTACACACACCGTTTAACCTAGAGGAGGCGTCTTCCATCTGCTGCTCCTCCTCCTGAAGCACTAGGTGAACCCCCTCCCCCGGTCTCCATTGCCTTCCCACCTTCAGTGATTGGTCACCTCTGGTAGTTAAATCCTCATCCAGTAGCAGATGCCGGGGTTCGGAGTACACAAGGCCTTGCCTGACGTTGGGTCTAGTTGCAGTACTTCTGTGTGGTAGCAGCCTATCTTCACTAAGACACATGGAGGACCGTCCCACCGCCATGGCTGACCTCTGCCCCAACTCTGCCGGTGGTTCTGGGGATGTTTTACCTGAAGGAAGCAACGCGTGTTCTCCGGATCCCGAGATGCCCTTTTGTCATTGGGTGGTCACCACCCCCCATATTCTTTGCTCCCTCTGGTGAGGCAGAGGATCAGAGAAATCCCACCCTTCTCCTTCCTCTACTTCAACAGTACAGTCAGAGGATTCAGAGACTACCTCCTGATGGGGCCGGCCATAGAAAATCGCTTGACTTTTTTCCCTCATGAACACAGTCGTGTTGGTGGGGGAATCCCTCCCGCGGAGACATTATGTTTTCCAGGTGGTCTGGGAGAACGCAGTGATTAGCAGTGGCTTGGCAATAATCGCATGTAAAATCCGTCAGGCTGGTTGTACCCAAGTCCAACGTTGGATTGACTTGGGTACAGTCGGCCTGCCCATACATGGTGAACCGGTCTTGATTCGAATCATCTATGGCCGGCTTAAGGCTGTAGGGGTCAAAGCCAGAGGTCAGCTACCCCACCTGATAAGCCTTCGGCATGGATGCGCACACCCATTTGTTTCTGAATTCTCGCGCCCCTCAGTGAACGGGAATGAAATGTAAGATATTTCTCCTTCTATATATGACCGGTATAGATGTCCTAACCAGACCTTGTCCCTTCTCTCCTCAGTTATGTGCTGACTCTGATCACCGATGGGATGAGGAGCGTTCGCTCTTTTCACTTTGACAAGGCGGCCGCCAGCGTGCTGACCACGTCTGTGAGTATTGTGCTGTGAGGACCCCCCCCCCCCCCCCCCCCCCCCCCCGCCCCCCCCCCCCCCCGCCCTGAACCCCCCCCCCCCTCCCCCCCCCCGACCCCCCCCCAACATTTTCACCCCCCCCCCCCCCCCCCCTCCCCCCTCCTCCTCCCGTCGCCCCCCCCCCCCCCCCCCCCCCCCCCCCCCCCCCCCCCCCCCCCCCCCCCCCCCCCCCCCCCAGACTTAACTTCCTCCCCCCCCTCCCTCCGCTGATCCCCCCCCTACCCCAACCCCCCCCCACCCCCCCCCCCCCCCCCCCCCCCCCCACCCCTAACCTCCTCCCTCCGCCTCCCCGCTTGATTCACCCCCCCCCCCCCCTATCACCCCCCCCCCCCCTCCTCCCCCACTCGCTGATCCCCCCCCCCCCCCCCCCCCCCCCCCACTACCCCCCTCGCCTCTTCCTCCGCTGATGCCTCCCCGCCCCCCCCCCGCCCCCCCCCCACCCCCCCATCATTCACCCCCCCTAACCTCCCTCCTCTTCCCCACCCCCGCCCCCCCCCCCCCCCCCCCCCCCCCCCCCCCCGCCCCCCCCCCCCCCCCCCCGGATCTACTAACCTCTCCCCTCCTCCGCTGATCCCCCATCATTCACTAACCTCCTCCTCCGCTGCTCCCCCCCCCCCCCCATCATTCACTAACCTCCTCCTCCCTCCGCTGATCCCCCCCCATCAATAACTAACCTCCTCCCTCCTCCTCCGCTGATTCCCCCCCCCCCCATCAATCACTATCCTCCTCCTCCGCTGATCCCCCATCATTCACTATCCTCCTCCCTCTTCCTCCGCTGATCCCCCCCCCTCCCCCATCATTCACTAACCTCCTCCCTCTTCCTCCGCTGATCCCCCCCCCCCCCTCCCCCATCATTCACTAACCTCCTCCTCCGCTGATCCCCCCCCCCTCCCCCATCATTCACTAACCTCCTCCCTCTTCCCCCGCTGATCCCCCCCCCCCCCCTCCCCCATCATTCACTAACCTCCTCCCTCTTCCTCCGCTGATTCCCCCCCCCCCCCTCCCCATCATTCACTAACCTCCTCCCTCTTCCTCCGCTGATTCCCCCCCCCCCTCCCCCATCATTCACTAACCTCCTCCCTCTTCCTCCGCTGATCCCCCCCCCCCCCTCCCCCATCATTCACTAACCTCCTCCCTCTTCCTCTGCTGTTCCCCCCCCCCCCCCCTCCTTCACTAACCTCCCTCCTTCTCCTCCACAGATGACATTAATGGAGCCCGGATATTTATTCCTGGGCTCCCGTCTGGGGAACTCGCTGCTCCTCAGGTACACAGAGAAGGTTCAGGACAACCCTTCTTCTGCCCCCAGCAAAGACCCAGACAAGGTGGTGAGTAACAGTCAGTTGGAGGACTGGGGTGGAGGTCCTGACTGTTCTCCGGAGTTTAATAAACCAGTTCTGTTCCAGGAGGAGCCCCCCACTAAGAAGAAACGAGTGGATAACTCTCTGGCACGTCCTGGTGAGTGTACAAGGCTGATACCCCCGTGTGTGTGTGTGTGTGTGTCTCCCCAGTGCTCAACGCTGCCCCCCTATGGATGGTTATGGATTGCCTCTCTTCTCTCCACTATCCCCTGTGTGACCAGTGCTCACTGCTGCCCCCCCATGGATGGCTATGGATTGCCTCTCTTCTCTTCACTGTCCCCTGTGTGACCAGTGCTCACCGCTGCCCCCCTATGGATGGCTATGTATTGCCTCTCTTCTCTTCACTGTCCCCTGTGTGTGTCTCCAGTGCTCACTGCTGCCCCCCGTATGGATGGCTTTGTATTGCCTCTCTTCTCTCCACTATCCCCTGTGTGACCAGTGCTCACTGCTGCCCCCCCATGGATGGCTATGGATTGCCTCTCTTCTCTCCACTGTCCCCTGTGTGTGTCTCCAGTGCTCACTGCTGCCCCCCATGGATGGCTATGGATTGCCTTTCTTCTCTCCACTATCCCCTGTGTGACCAGTGCTCACTGCTGCCCCCCCCATGGATGGCTATGGATTGCCTCTCTTCTCTTCACTGTCCCCTGTGTGTCCAGTGCTCACTGCTGCCCCCCCCATGGATGGCTATGGATTGCCTTTTTTCTCCTCTCCACTGTCTCCTTCATGGTATTATTTCAGTGTGTGTCCAACCAGTGCTCACTGCTGCCCCCTATGGATGAATATTGTATTACCGCTGTCTCTTCCATAGTATATTCCAATGCACACTGCTGCCCCCTATAGATGAATATTGTATTACCTCTGTTCTCTCTGCTGTCTCTTCCATAGTATATTCCAGTGCGCACTGCTCCCCCTGTGGATGAATATTTGTATTACCTCTGTTCTCTCCGCTGTCTCTTCCATAGTATACTCCAGTGCTCACTGCTGCCCCCTACGGATGAATATTTGTATTACCTCTGTTCTCTCAGAAGTCCAGTGTCCATGCAATTTTCTTTGATCTTTTGCATCCTGTATCAGTGTATTATGACACAGAAGAAAATACAGCTGCTTACCCCACTGTTCACCTTTTTTTATCTCCACAGGTGGTAAGGGGGCCCTGGTGGATGAGATTGATGAGATCGAGGTGTACGGCAGTGAGCTGCAGTCGGGCACACAGCTCTCCACATACTCCTTTGAGGTTTGCACAGACTGAAAATACAACCATCTGAATAGAGACCTAAATGTGTATTACTCTTTTATCACCCTTGTTCTTCCCACACCTATCTAAGCAGCCTTTAGGATCTCTGTATGTGGGGCTCGGCATTTGTGTCCCTTATTCCGAGATCAGTGCACGTTTATTGAGGGGTACATTTAATCTGCAGCTGACCGCCTAAAACCTCTGGTGGTGGTGTATGTGTGGCGGGGGGGGGGTTGGGGTGTGTGGCAGTGGGGGGGGGGGGGGCATTTTCTTGGGCCCCCTCTTCCATGCAATTTCGCTCTCCACATGCTTTGAGACATACAATAAATAGCGGCTAGACTCAAAAATCTGTTTACTGAATTTAGATCAGGCAGCGATTGGTGGCCAGAAGTTACAGTGTATCATTGGCTGCTAGAGGTTACAGCACACATTATGGCTCACTGTTTATTTTGTTGAGGTTACAGCACATGACATCTGATTGGTTGCTAGAGATTACTGTACATCAATACTGCTCACTGAATGATTGCTAGAGGTTACTGGACATCTGCACCACTCACTAATTGGTTGCTAGAGGTTACTGGACATCTATACCACTCACTAATTGGTTGCTAGAGGTTACTGGACATCTACACCACGCACTAATTGTTTGCTAGAGGTTACTGGACATCTATACCACTCACTAATTGGTTGCTAGAGGTTACTGGACATCTACACCACTCACTAATTGGTTGCTAGAGGTTACTGGACATCTACACCACTCACTAATTGGTTGCTAGAGGTTACTGGACATCTACACCACGCACTAATTGGTTGCTAGAGGTTACTGGATATCTACACCACTCACTTATTGGTTGCTAGAGGTTACTGGATATCTACACCACTCACTTATTGGTTGCTAGTGGTTAATGCACATTATTACTGCTCACTGATTGGTTCCTAGAGGTTACTGCATATCCTTACTGCTCCATGATTGGTTGCAAGAGGTTAGTGCACAGCATTACTGCTCACTGATTGGTTACTAAAGGTTACAGCCCATCATCTCCTCACTGCCTGCACACCATGGACTGGGGAGGTGAGGAGACTCATCAATAGACAGAAAACTCCTGGGATCAGTGGCAATGCTGGTGGGGGGGGGGGGGGGTGGCGGCCAGTGGTAATGCTGGGGGGTTGATGGGATCAGTGGCAGTGGTGGGGGATGGGATTTGTTAGGAGGCAGTACACTGTGGCAAATTCTGAATCATGTAGAGCAAAGCTGGAAATCTTTGGCAAGTTTATAGTGGGGGATTCTACCGATGTAATGGGGAATTTACAATGACCACCAATGTGAGGGGGATTTGCACTGACCACCAATGTAACAGGGGATTTTACGCCACCCACCAATAGAAAAGAGGGATTTCTTCACTGACACCAATGCAATAAGAGCATTTACACCAACCACCAGTGTAAGGGAGAATATACAATGACCTCCATGTAATTGGAAATTTACACTGGCAACCATTGTCGAGGAGATTTGTACTTGCCACCAATGTAAGCTGACACTTCTACACCGACCACCAATGTTAGGGGGGGGGGGATTTACACTGGTGGTCAGTGTAAGGGCAATTCTGCACTTACCACCAATGTGAAGGGAAATGTACACTGATCGCCAATATTAACAACAATTGTCCCCGAGCCACCCCCATCAAATCATTCTCTGCAGCTGTTACCTTTTGTACCACCACTCCCTCCCTTTTAGAATGTAAGCTCTAAGAGCCGGGCCCTCCTGTACCTTTTGTATTGTACAGTAATTGTGTTGTCCCCCTATACACTGTAAAGCACTGCGTAAACTGTTGGCGCTATATAAACCGTATATAATAATATTATGAAGAATTTACACTGGCAACCAATTTAATGGGAAATTTTACATCAACAGCCAATAAAGGGGGATTTCTACACTGGCCACCAATGTAAGGGGGGATTTACATTGACCACTAATGTAATAGAAGCATTCACAGTAACTAAGAGGGATTTACGCTGACCACCAATGTAAGAGGGACTTTCACACTGGTCCACTAGTGTGAATGAAAGGATTGTACACCAAGCCCCAATGTAATGAGAAGATTTACACTGACCACCAATGTAACTCTCACCAACCACCAATTTAACCTGCGTTCACATTTGTGTGTTGGGAAAACATGCAAAATTGCTGTACTGACACCAAGGAAACGTGCTGCCCTCTGCCCAGCAGATACACAGAAGTGCCATTAAGTGCATCGGCTGAGATGTACGTATTTACATGCACCAAAAATTCAAGGGGCATTATAGACATATGATTGCCGCCTCTTTTTACATATCAATGTCACAGTCTGCGACTATTTACATATCAATGCCGTTTTTTTACATGTAAACACAGAGTCTGCAGGTGAGTCATCTGTACATGTCAATAGGACAGAGCTAGACAGCAGCCACTGAACTTCACACTGAGATATCTGGACACAACACGGGACTAAAACTTCAAGGGACGAGGGAATTTAAACTAGGAATGGTTGGCAAGTATGAGGCAGCTACTTTGGGCCCCACAACAATGATGGGTCCCAGGGCAGCTGCCCCTTTTGCCCTGCCTTTAAAAATGGTCCTGTCCCCATCAATCATTGGCAAAGTAAATTCCGGTTTGTCTGGTTTATCAGTTACTGCACTGAAGAAGAACTCTGGATGAGGCGGTGTGTGGAGAAGCACAATGATATAAAATGTTACCCTTCTGCTTCCCATACAGGTGTGTGACAGCATCCTAAACATCGGACCTTGCGCCATGGCATCCATGGGGGAGCCGGCCTTCCTGTCTGAGGAGGTAAGTGGCCCTGGCTGCTTTATGGGTGCTCCTGTCAGTGGTAGCCCCTCCCCCCCCTCTTCAGTGGTTCCTCCCCTTTCCTGTCTGCATTGCTCCTCCCATCTTTGGTTCCTCCCCTTTCCTGTTCCTATCGGTAATAACACTTCTGACATTGTAGTTTCAGAATAGCACGGAGCCGGACTTGGAGATCGTCTTGTGTTCCGGATACGGGAAGAACGGGGCTCTCTCGGTGCTCCAGGTGAGGCTGGTGACCTTTTTTGTGTTCTCATTCCTTTCATCTCATTTTCATTTTGTTGGCGGTAAAGTTCACATTAATAGATTGAAAAACGAAGCTGGATGATTGGGTAGTGCAATGTGGGGGAGGGTAGATGTGTTGCTCACTCCTCAGAGTTCTGTATGGTGTATTCCCCTTCCCTCTCTCCCAACAGAAGACCTCACATGGTCAGTCAGACACAATGACATCTAGAAAATGTTCCAAACCTGTACGGAGCCCGTCTGATAAGTGGAGCTGTACATCTAAAACTGTTCAGTGACTCCTCCTCTGTGTGGCAGGGCTTTATAGTGATAGACATATCCAACCGCCCATCATATGTCTGCTCCTCCCATGAGAAGAGTGCAACCTATCTGCCTCCATTACTGAAGACGTATCCAACCGCCCATCATATGTCTGCTCCTCCCATGAGACCATGAGAAGAGGGCAACCTATCTGCCTCCATTACTGAAGACATATCCAACCGCCCATCATGTCTGCTTCTCCAGAGACCATGAGAAGAGGGAAACATATCTGTGCCTCCATTACTGAAGACGTATCCAACCGCCCATCATATGTCTACTCCTCCCATGAGAAGAGGGCAACCTATCTGCCTCCATTACTGAAGACGTATCCAACCGCCCATCATATGTCTGTTCCTCCCATGAGAAGAGCGCAACCTATCTGCCTCCATTACTGAAGACGTATCCAACCGCCCATCATATGTCTGCTCCTCCCATGAGACCATGAGAAGAGGGCAACCTATCTGCCTCCATTACTGAAGACATATCCAACCGCCCATCATGTCTGCTTCTCCAGAGACCATGAGAAGAGGGAAACATATCTGTGCCTCCATTACTGAAGACGTATCCAACCGCCCATCATATGTCTACTCCTCCCATGAGAAGAGGGCAACCTATCTGCCTCCATTACTGAAGACGTATCCAACCGCCCATCATGTCTGCTCCTCCAGAGACCATGAGAAGAGGGAAACATATCTGTGCCTCCATTACTGAAGACGTATCCAACCGCCCATCATATGTCTGCTCCTCCCATGAGACCATGAGAAGAGGGCAACATATCTGTGCCTCCATAACTGAAGACGTATCCAACCGCCCATCATATGTCTGCTCCTCCAGAGACCATGAGAAGAGGGCAACCTATCTGCCTCCATTACTGAAGACGTATCCAACTGCCTTTCATATATCTGCTCCTCCAGAGACCATGAGAAGAGGGCAACATATCTGTGCCTTCGTTACTGAAGACGTATCCAACCGCCCAACATACTGTATGTCTTCTTTTCCTGAGCCAATGGAAGAGCAGTGTATCTAAACCAATCACGTAAGATGTATCCAACCGTTCTGCCCCCACCCAGAGCAAATTTGAAAGAAGGCAATGTAGCATCTGGGCCCATTATTGAAGACGTATCCAACCGCCAATCATATGTCTGCTCCTCCCAGAGACCATGAGAAGAGGGCAGCATATCTGTGCCTCCATTACTGAAGACTTATCCAACCGCCAATCGTATGTCTGCTCCTCCTGAGCCACTGGAAGAAATAACTGTATCTGAACAAATTACGTAAGACGTATCCAACTGCCCTTCATATGTCTGCTCCTTCAGAGACCATTGAAAATTGGTAGTGTAGCATCTGGGCCCATTACTGAAGACGTATCCAACTGCCCATTAATAATTTTTACGTTTTTTTTATTTTGAGTTTAGATACAGTTTTTAATAATATTGGTAAAAATACCAATGGAGAGTCATTGTATGATGTGAGCCGCCTGGAGGGCAGATATTTCCTATAATTCAGCATACAGCCAAGGTTGGCGTTCTCTGGATCCCACACTGGGCCTTCTTTTTCCCCTTCTCTCCTCCTTCCTTCTCTCCTCCTTCCTCAGACCCAACTTGTTCTCTCTCTGATCTTCAATAGCTGAATTCCCGTCCTCCGTGATGGGCTCAGATACACTGCCCTCCTCCCATTGGCTCTGGAGGAACAGACATGTTTCACCTTACCAGCCCTTAGATGTGGCGGCTGCATTTGTTTTTTCTTTGTATAGATTTTTCTTTTTCCTTTTTATTTTTTTTTTTTTTTTTTTTATTCCTTTTATCCTGTGATCCTGCCAGTAACACACTTCCTGTTCCAGGGTGACAACACTCAGTCACTGCACTCTGTCTGTGGAGGAACAGAGCTGTCCCCCCTATACTTTTTCATAACCTAGAGAGTTCTGTAGTTCTTGAAGTGAGCAGAGAATAATGTAACAACATTACCACCGTACTGTAACCGCAGAGAGCACAGGAAGGTATCGGCTCACTGGATTTCTGGCAGATCAGCCGCTATTTCTCTGTACTTGTAGAATTTTACAGAGATACAACAGGAAGTCAGTGCGGTGTGTGTGTGTGTGTGTGTGTATAGTGTGGGTGTGTGTGTGTGTGTGTATAGTGTGTATAGTGTGTGTATTTCTGGGGGGTTTTTCTTTACATACTTTAATAATCTCTTAACATTTTGACACCTTTTTTAAGCAATAACATTTCCATGATGTTACAATCGGCTTGGTTGCAGTGACAGTTAACCTCTTAACCTTTTTTGTTTATCTCACACAGAAGAGTATCCGACCCCAAGTGGTGACGACCTTTGAACTCCCCGGTTGTCATGATATGTGGACGGTCATTTATTCTAATGAGGTTGGTGTTCCGTCTGTTGAAATCGATTTTCTTTAACAGTCTGATTAGTATCTCTTGCTTCCCTCTTCTCCCCCAGTATGGCGTCACTCTTCCTTCCCTTTCCTCCCTTCTCCTCCCCCCAGTAGGGTGTCACTCCTCCTTCTCTCTCCTCCATCCTCCCCCAGTAGGGTGTCACTCCTCCTTCTCTCTCCTCCATCCTCCCCCAGTAGGGTGTCACTCCTCCTCCTTCCCTCTCCTCCATCCTCCCCCAGTAGGGTGTCACTCCTCCTTCTCTCTCCTCCATCCTCCCCCATTAGGGTGTCACTCCTCCTTCTCTCTCCTCCATCCTCCACCAGTAGGGTGTCACTCCTCCTTCTTCTACTCACTTCTCATCTCTCTCCATCCGTCCCCAATAGGGTGTCACACCTCCCTTCTCCCTCCTCCATCCGTCCCCCAGTAGCGATGTCATTCCTCCTTCCTCTCCTCCATCCTTCTCCTCCTCTTCCTCCTTCCTTCCTTCCTTCTCTTCTCTCTCCTTTTCCTCCTTCCTTTTCTCCTCTTCTTCTTCTCTTTTCTCTTTCTCCTTTTTCTCTCTCTCCTTCCTCTCTCTCTCCTCTCTCTTTCTCCTCTTCCTTTCTCTCTTCCTTCCTCCCTCTTCCCTCTCTTCCTCCTCTCTTTCTCCTCTTTCTCTCTTCCTTCTCTTCTTCTCTTCCTTCTCCTTCTCTCTCCTCTTCTCTTCCTCTCCTCCTTTCTCTCTCCTCTCTCCTCCTTTCTCCTCTCCTTCTTCTCTCCTTCTCTTCCTTCTTCCTCTTCCTCCTCTCCTTCTCCTCCTCCTCTCTTCTCTTCCTCTTCTTCCTCTTTTTCTTCTCCTTCCCTTCCTCTCTCCTCCTTCTCTTTCCTTCTCTCTTCTCCTTCCTCCTCTCTTCCTTCTCTCTTCCTTCTTTCCCCCTTCTTCTTCCCCTCCTCCTCTTCCTTCTCTTCTTTCTCTTCCTCTCCTCTTCTCTTCCTTCCTTTCTCTCTTTCCTTCTCTCCTTCTCTCTCTCTCTTCCCTCCTCCCTCTCTCCCTTCTTCTCCTCCCTCTCTTTCCTCTCCTCTCTCCTCCTTCTCTTCTCCTTCTCTCTTCCTCCTCTTCTCTCTTCCTTCTTCTCTCTCTTCCTTCTCTCCTCCTCCTCCCTTCTCTTTCCTCCTCTTCCTCCTCTCTTCTCCTCTCTCTCCTCCTTCTCTCTTCCTTTCTCTTTCCTCTCTCTTCTCTCCTCCCTCCTCCTTCTCCTCCTCCTTCTCTTCTTCTCTCTTCTCTCTCCCTCCCCTCCTCCTTCTCCCTTCCTCCTCCTCCTTCTCTCTCCCCTTCTCTCTTTCTCTCTTCCTTCCTTCCTCCTTTCTTCTCTTCCTCTTCCTTCTCTTCCTCCTCTCTCTCTTCCCCTCTCTTTCTTCTCCTTCTCCTTCCCTCTTCTCTCTCCTCTCTCCTTCCTCTCCTTCCTTCTCTCCTTCTCTCTTTCTCTCTTCTCTCCTCTTCTCTCCTTCTTCCTCTCTCTTTCTCCTCTCTCTCTCTCCTCTCCTCCTCTCTTCTCTTCCTCTCTCTTCTCTCCTCTCTTCTCTCTCTCTTCCTTCTCTCTCCTTCTCCTCTCTCTCCCTCTTCTTCTCTCTCTCTCTCTCTCCTCTCTCTCTCTCTCCCTTCCTCTCCTCTCTCTCCTCCTCCTCCTCCTCCCTCTCCTCTCTCTCTCCTCTTCTCTCCTTCTTTCTCTCCTTCCCCCTTCTCTCTCCTCCCTCTCTTCCTCTCCTCTCCTCTTCTTCTCTTCTCTCTTCCTCTCTCTCCTCTCCTTCCTCCTCTCCTCTCTCCTTCCCTCTCTTCCCTCTCTTCCTCTCTCTTCTCCTCTTCCTTCTTCCTCTCCTCTCTTCTCTCTCTCCTCTCTCTCCTCTCCTCTTCTCTCTCCTTCTTCTCCTCTCTCCTCTCCTCTCTCTTCTCTTCTCCTCTCTCATCTCTTTCCTCCTCTCTTTCCTCTCTTCCTCTTCCTCTCTTCTCTCCCCTCTCCCCCTCTCTCCTCTCTCTTCCTCTCTTCCTTCTCTCTCCTTCTTCTCTCCCTCTCTCTTCTTCTCTTCTTCTTCTCTTCCTCCTCTTCTCTCTCTCTCCTCTCCTCTCTCCTCCTTCTTCCTTCTCTCTTCTCCCTCTCTTCTCTCTCCTCCTCTCCTTCTCTCTCTTCTCTCCTCTCTTCCTCTCCTTCTCTCTCTTCTCTCTTCTCCTCTCTTCCTCCTCTTCTCTCTTCCTCTCTCTCTCTCTTCTCTCTCTCTCCCTCTCCTCCTCTCTCTCCTCTCTCTCTCTCCTTCTCTCTCTTTCTCTTCTCCTTCTCCTCTCTCTCCTTCTTCTCCTTCTCTCTTCCTCTCTTCTCTCTTCCTTCCTCCTCCTCTCTCCTCTCTCCTCCTTCCTCCTTCCCTCTCTTCCTCTCTTCCTCTCTCCTCCTCTCCTCTCCCTCTCCTCTCTCCTCCTCCTCCTCTCCTCTCTCTCCTCCCTTCCTCTCTCTCTCCTCTCTCCTCCTTCTTCTCTCCTCCTCCTTCTCTTCTCTTCTCTCTCTCTTCTCCTCTCCTCTCCTTCTCTCTCCTCTTTCCTCTTCTTCTTTCTTCTCCCTTCTCCTTCTCCTTCTCCCTCTCTCTCTCCTCCTCCTCCCCTCTCTCCTCTCTCTTCCTCTCTCTTCTTCCTTCCTCCTCTCTCTCCTTTCCCCCTCCTCCTCTCTCTCTCTCTCTCTCCTCTCTTCTCTCTCTTCCTCTCTCTCCTCTCCTTCCTCTCTCCTCCTTCTCTCTCCTTCTCTCCTCTCTTCTCTCTCCTCCCTCTCTCCTCTCTTCTTCCTTCTCTCTCTCTCCCTTCCTCCCTCCTCCTCTCTCTCCTCTCCTCTCCTTCCTCCCTCTCCTCCTCCCTTTCCTCCTTTTCTCTCCTTCTCCTCTTCTCCCCTCCTCTTTCCTCTCTCCCTCTCTCCTCCTCCTCTCTCTCTCTCCTCTCCTCCCTTCCTCTCCTCTCTTTCCTCCTCCCTCTTCTCTCCTTCTCCTCCTCTCCCTCTTCTCTCTCTCCCTCCTCCTTTCCTTCCTTCTCCTCTTCTTCCTCTTCTCCTCTTTTCTCTTCTTCCTTTCTCTCCTCTCTCTTTCCCTCCTCTCTCTCCTCCTCCTTCTTCCTCTCTCTCCTTCCTCTCCTTTCCTCCCTCTTCCTCTCTTCCTTCTCTCCTTCTCTCCTCCTCTCCTCCTCCTCTTCTTCTCTCCTTCTCTCTTCTTTCTCCTCTCTTCTCTCCTCCTCTTCTCCTCTCTCTCTCCTCTCTCCTCTTCTCTCTTCCTCTTCTCTCTCTCTCCTTCCTTCTCTCTCTCCTCTCTCTCTCTCTCTTCCTCCTCTCCTCTCTCTCTCCTTCCTCTCTCTCCTTCTCCTCCTCCTCTCTCCTCTCTCCCCTCCTTCCTCTCCCTCCCTCTCTCTCTTCCTCTTTCTCTCTCTCTCTCCCTCTCTCTCTTCCTTCCTCTCTCTCTCTCCTCTTCCTTTCCTCTTCTCCTCCTCTCCCTCTTCTCTCCCTCCTTCTCTCTCTCCCTCTCTTCTCCTCTCTCTCCTCTTTCCTCCTCTCCTCTCTCCTCTTCTTCCTTCTCTTCTCTTCTTCTCTCCTCTCTCCTTCTCTCTTCTCTTCCCTCCTCTCCTCTCCCTCCTCCTCTCTCTTCTCTCTCCTTCCTTCTCCTCTCTCTCTCCTCCCTTCCTCTCCTTCTCTCTTTCTCTCCTTCTCTTCTTCTCTCTCTCTCTCTCCTCTCTCTCCCTCTCTTCCTCTCCTCCTCTCCTCTCTTCCTTTCTCTCCCTCTTCTCTCTCCTTCTTCTCTCTTCTCTCTTCTCTCCTCTCTCCTCTTCTCTCTCTTCTTCTCTTCTTCTCCCTTCCTCTTCTTCCCCTCTTCTTCTCCCTCTCCTCTCTTCCTCCTCCTCTTTCTTCTCTTCTCTCTCTCTCCTCTCTCTCTTCTCTCTCTTCTCTCCTCTCCTCTCCTCTTCTCCTCTCTCCTCCTCTCTCTCTCTCCTCTCTCTTCTCCTCTCTTCTCTTCTCTCTCTCTCTTCTTCCTCTCTTTCCTCCTCTCTCTCCTCCTCTCTTCTCTCTCCTCTCTCTCTCTCTCCTCCTTCTCCTCTTTCTTCCTCTTCTTTTCTCTCTCTTCCTTTCTCTCTTTCTTCCTCCTTCTCTCTCCTCCCTCTCTTCTCTCCTCTCTCTTCCTCCTCTCTTCTTCTCTCTCTTCTCTCTCTCTCTCCTTCTCCTCTCCTCCTCTTCTCTCTCCTCCTCCTCTCTCCTCTCTTCCTCCCTCTCTTCTCTCTTCTTCCTTCCTCTCTCTTCCTCTCTCTCTCCCTTTCTCTCCCTCCTCTCTTTTTCTCTCTCTTTCTCTCCTTCCTTTCTTCTCTTCTTCCTCCTCTCTCCTTCTTCTCCTCTCTCCTTCCTCTCTCCTCTCTTCTCTCTCTTCTCTCTTCTCTCTCTCTCTCCTCCTCTCCTTTCTCCTCCTCCTCTCCCTTCTCTCTCCCTCTCTCTCTCTCTTCCTCTCCTCCTCTCTTCTCTCCTTTCTCTCCTCTCTCTCTCTCTTTCTTCTCTCCCTTCTCCTCCCCTCCTCCTCTCTCTCTCTTCTTCCCTCTTTCTCTCCTCCTCTCTCTTTCTCTCTTCCTCCTCTTCTCTTCTCTTCTCTCCCTCTCTCTTCTCCTTCCTCTCTCTCTCTTCCTTTCTCTCTTCTCTCTCTCTCTCCTCCTCTCCTCTCTCTCTTCTTCCCCTCTCTCTCTCTCTCTCTCTCTTCCTCTCTCTTTCTCTCTTTCCTCTTCTCTTTTCTTCCCTTCTCTTCCTCCTTCCTTTTTCCTTCTCTCCTTCTCTTCTCTCTCTCCTTCTTCTCTTTCCTCTCTCTCTCCTCTTCTCCTTTCCTCCTCTCCTCTCTCTCTCCTCCTCTCTCTCTCTCTCTCTCTCCTCCTTCTCTCCTCTCTTCTCTCTCTCTCCTTCTCTCTCTCTTCTCCTCTCCTCCTCCTCTTTCCTTCCTCTCTTTCTCTCTCTTCTTCTCTCTTCCTCCTTCTCCTCCTCCCTCTCCTCCTCTTCTCTCTCTCTTCTCTCTCTCTTTCCTTCTCCCTCTTTCTTCCTTTTCTTCCTCCCCTCCTTCTCTCTTCTCTCCTCTCTTCTCTCTCTCCTCTCCTCCTCTCTCTCTCTCTTCTTCCTTCTCTCTCCTCTCTCTTCTCTCCTCTCTTCCTTCCTCTTCTCTCTTCTCCTCTCTCTCTCTCTCCTCTCTCTCCTCCCTTTCTCTCTTCTCTCTTCTCTCTTCTCTCTCCTCTCTCTCTCTTCTCTCTCTCTTTCTTCTTCTCTCTTTCTCCTCTCTTCTCTCTCTTTCTCTCTTCCTCTCTCCTTCTTCTCTCTCCTTCCCTTCTTCCTTCTCTCTTCTCTTCTCTCCTCTCTTCTTCCCTCTCCTCCTCCCTCCTTCTTCTCTCTTTCTCTCTCCTCTCTCTTCTCCCTCTCTCTTTCCTCCTTTCTTCCTCTCTCTCTCCTCTCTCTTCTTCCTCCTCTCTTTCTCTCTCCTCTCTCTCCTTCCTCCTTCTCTCTCTCCCCTTCTTCCTCTCTCTTCCTTCCCCCTCTCCTCTTTCTCTCTCCCTCTCTCTCTTCTTCCTCCTTCCTTCTCTCTTCCTCCTTCCTCTCTCTTTCTCTCTCTCTCTCCTTCTCCTCTCCTCCTCTTCTTCTCCTCTTCTTCTCTCTCTCTTCTCTCTCTCTCCCTCTCTCTTCCTCTTTCCTTCTTCTTCTTTCTCTCTCTCCTCTCCTCTTTCTTCCTCTCTTCTTCTCCTTCTCTCTTCTCTCCTCCTCTCTCTCTCCTTTCTCTTCTCTCCTCTCCTCCTCTCTTCTCTCTCTTCCTCTCTCTCTCTCCTCTCTCTCTCTCTCTCTCTCCTCTCTCTTCTCTTCTCTCCTCTCTCTTCTCTCTCTCTCTCTCCTCTCTTCTTCTTCCTTCTCTTCCCTCTCTCTCCTCTCCTCTCTCTCTTCTCTCTCTTCTCCCTCTCTCTTCTCTCTCCCTCTCTTCTCCTCTTCTTTCCTCCTCCCTCTCTCTCCTCTCCTTCTCTTCTCTCTCTCTCTTTCTCTCTCCTCTCCTCTCTCCTCTCTCCTCCTCTCTCTCTCTTCTTCTCCCTTCTTCCTTCTCTTCCTCCTCTCCTCTCTTCCTCTTCTCCTTCTCCTCTCTCTCCTCCTTTCTCCTCCTCTTCTCTCTCTTCTCTCCTCTCTCTCCTTCTCTCTCTTCTTCTCCTCCTTCTTCTTCCTCTCTCTCCTTCCTTTCTCTCTTTCTTCTCTCTCCTCCTCTCTCTTTCTCTTCCTTCCTCCTCTCTTCTCCTCTCTTTCCTTCTCCTCTCTCTCCTCTCTCCTTCTTCCTCTTCTCTCCTACTCCTTCCTTCCTCCTCTCTCCTCCTCTCCTCTCCTCTCTTCTCTCTTCTCTCTCTCTCTCCTCTCCTTCTTCCCCTCCTCTTCCTTCTCCTCTCTCCTCTCTCTCCCTCTTCCTCTCTCTCTTCCTTCTCTCTCCTTCCTTCTCTCTCCTCCTCTCTCTCCCTCTTCTCTTCTCTCTCTCCCTCTCTTCTCCTCTCTTCTCTCTCTCTCTCTCTCTTTTCCTCTCTCTCTCTCTCCTTCTCTCTCTCCTTCTTCTCTCTTTCTCTCTCCTCTCTCCTCTCTCTCTCTCTTCTCTCTCTCTTCTCCTCTCTTCTCTCCTCCTCTCCTTCTCCTTCTCTCTCCTCTCTCCTTTCTCTCCTCCTCTCTCTCCTTCTCTTCCTCTCTCTCCTCCTTCTCTCTTCCTCTCTCCTCCTTCTCCTTCTCTCTCCTCTCCCTTCTCTCTCCTCCTCTCTCTTCCTCCTCCTCCTTTCCTCTTCTCTCCTCTTCTCTCTCTCTCCTTCCTCCCTTTCTTTCTTCTCTTCTCTCCTCTCTCCTCTTCTTCTTCCTCTCTCTCTCCTCCTCCTTCTTTTTCCTTTCCTCTCTCCTTCTCTCCTCTCTTTCCTCTCTCCTTCCTTCTCTCTTCCTCCTTCTTCTTCCCTTCTTTCCTCCCCCCCCCCAGTATAGTGTCACTCCTCTCCTCCCCTCTCCCCCCACCCCCCCCCTTTGGTCTCCTCCTCCTCCCCTCGCCCCCGCCCCGTCCTCTCCCCTCCCCCCCTCCCTCTCCTCTCCTCCTTCCCCTCTCCCCCCCCCCCCAGTATAGTGTCACTCCTCCTCCTCCTTCCCTCTTCCATGCTCCTCCAGTATGACCTCTTCTGCCCTCCTCTGTCAGGCTTCTATATCTTACCGCCATCTTTTCTTGTCCCTTCAGCAGTCGGAGGACACGGGGGAGACGGCTGTGGAAGCAGAAGAAGAAGATGAGAAGAACCGCCATGGTTTTCTCATCCTGAGCCGAGAAGACTCCACCATGGTAAGAGACGATGGCCGCCCGGAGAAGGTGGGGGGGGGGATGGGGGATGGGGGGGGGGCCTACAAGTCCTCCTCACTTGTACCAGGACTGAGGGATTGTGTACAATCAGGAGAGCCCCCCATACACACAGGCCGAATGTTGGGAGACATTTGCTGGTTCAAAGAAAAAAAATGGACGGCATTCTGCCCGTGTATATATGTTAGTCCAGGATCCGACCCACTCCCGATCAGCCAATGGCAGAGAGCGCCGATCGGAGTGTTCTGGGGGGGGCGTCCTCCTTTCAGAACACAACAGCTTGGTGGGGGAGATCACTGTGATAATCCTGCATGGTTGGCACAGGGGTGGTTGGCACAGCGGCTCCCGCCCGGAGCTGACAGTAAAAAACCGTAATGTGTATCCGGCTTAAGGAAGGAGGTGTCACTGGGGCGACCAACCGCGCTCCCCGGACCAGCAAAGTCACCATAGTCCGGATACACGCTCATGTGAGTCTTTTATGGTTCTGAAGAACATTCTGGAGCCCTCTCCGGGACTGACGCGTTTCACTCCAGACACATGCTTAGTTGTAACAATTAGAGGTGCACCGAAAGGAAAATTTCTGGTTCTGAAACCAAAAACTCGGGATAGACTTGGACAAAAATGGAAACTGATATGGACAGGTTTTTAAAAAATGGTTTTGAAATGTAACCACTGCAGCCCGGAAGGTTTTACCACCCCTTTATGACCATCCTCTGCGATACGGCACTGCGTTACTTTAACTGACAATTGCGTGGTTGTGCAACGCTGTACACAAAAATAAGTAGATGTCCTTTTTTTTTTTTTTCCCCACAAATAGAGCCTTCTTTTTGGCGGTATTTGATCACACCTGGGTTTTTTTTTTTTTTTTTTTTGCGCTATAAACAGGAAAAGAACGACAAATTTGGTGGGGGAAAAAAAAAAACAATTGTTACTTTCTGCTATAAAACGTCCAATAAATAAAATGTAAAAAATTTCTTTTTCAGTTTAAGCCAATATGTATTGTGCTACATGATTTTGGTAAAAGAAAAGTGTATATTGATTGGTTTGCGCAAAAGATATATTGGCGACTTATAGCAGGACTGTGACATTGCGGCGGACAAATTGGACACTTTTTATTTATTTTTTTGTTGGGAACCAGTGACACCAATACAGTGGGTGATTAAAGGGTTAAATGTGTCCCTAGGGGGGTGCTTACTAACTGTGGGGGGTGGGGGGGGGGATGGGCTGACTGGGGGAACTCAGAGATCCGTGTTTTGGCTTAGCAGAAGCACAAGATCTGTGTTCTCTCCTGACAGGATGGCGATTCCCCCCAGGGAACGCTCGTGGGGTGCCCGGTGGACATTGCGTCTGCTAGACCCCCCCCCCCCTCTGGCCAATCGGTACGCCATCACGCCTCCAGGTACGTCGTTTCGCGCAATAGAGCCGACCTATCGCAGTATATCTGCAGTGGGCGATCTTTAAGCAGTTAATTAAATGTGGGTGGCGTTTTTGTATTGAAGGCAGTAGAATGGGAGTCGTAACCCCACCCCCTTGGATTGGTAGTCAATAGGGGTTGATGTTGCTTAGAAGTCAATGGGACACAATTTTGCATTCAAGTCAATAGGGGGCGTTATTTTCAGCCGCTGCACCCCTAGTAACAAACAACTAAGCCTACTTCTCTGGAGAAACGCGTCAGTGAGGGGGGTTTTTCCTCTGTATGTTTGTCCTGAACCATAATGGTTTCCTCTGCTGACATCATCAATGTGCATCCTAATTTTTACGTTTTATAGAAGATTGATGGTGTGTAATGTCAGCTGCCTGCTGATTGGTCAATGGGGCAGATCAGGTGCGGTCAGGGTGACGTGAATGTTCTTCTTCTTCTCTATTACCGCATCATGTGACCGGCATCTGCCACAGCTCACCGATTTGGTGAAAGTTATACCCGTGTTGTCTGCACTGACCATCCCCCGCACAGATTACAGATCTCTGTCATGGCTGTCCCGGATGGTTGTACCGGGTGATGGCGGCACTGCCGGCTCCAGTAATAGATCCGCATTTTGTTTTTTCCCTTTGCAGATCCTCCAGACTGGACAGGAAATCATGGAACTGGACACCAGCGGATTCGCCACACAGGGCCCTACGGTGTACGCCGGGAACATCGGAGACAATAAATACATCGTACAAGTGTCCCCCCTGGGCATCCGTCTGCTGGAGGGAGGTGAGTGCCGGGATCTGCCCTCTCAGGCCTAATGAGGGCTGGACAAGCCTTGTATGGAAGACCTTCTCTTTTGGCTGTTTTCCGCCCCCCCTCCCCCTAAAAAAAATAAAAAAAGAGCCGCCACTGCATGATAGTTATATGGAGGGCTTCCTTTCAGGTCATCCATTGTGTACAATTGTGCTGCTAGCCGTGATTGGTCACAGTGATCATATGGTACGGGCAGCCCATCTGCACCATGTGATTAGCTGTGGCCAATCGCAACAAAACACACTGAATAAATCAGTTTCATTCAATAAAAATGGATGTGTATATGAAATTCACTGCTATAAGTAATCCTAATATGTAAAAAAAAAAACATCACAATCACCTCCCAGTAACAGTGTTACTATGGTAACATTATATTGCTCTGGTCACAGTGTGTTAAAAAAAGAAGAAAATGTAATAAAGAAAAAATTACTTATTCACATTTTTTTTTTTTTTTTACTTACTGTCTGTGTCGCTGATCACCGCCACACCTGTTAATATGATGACTCTGTACTGGTGACAGGATGTAAAAAATAAAATAAAATTGTGACTAAATTACAACTTCAAAAAACTCGCCATGCCTCCTACTACATACCTCGGACTGTCTACTTTCCAAAAAAAGGGTGATTTGGGGGGTATGTGTACTGGGGGGAAGGGGGGGTATTTGTACTGTCCTGGTGTTTTTGGGCCTCAAGAAACGAGATCGGCCATCAGGATTGATCGATTGATTTCCCATAGTTTGTGGACTCTTTACCTTTCTTACAGATAAAATAATAATATACACTGATTTGGGGCCTTTTCACCAAATAAATGGAGCAGAATACATTTTGGCCAAAATTTATGAAGAAGAATTATTTGCAAAATTATCTTTCTTCTCTTCTTCTTCTCTTCTTCTCTTCTTCTTCTCTTCTTCTTCTCTTCTTCTCTTCTTCTTCTCTTCTTCTCTTCTTCTTCTCTTCTTCTCTTCTTCTTCTTCTCTTCTTCTCTTCTTCTTCTCTTCTTCTCTTCTTCTTCTTCTTTCTTCTTCTCTTCTTCTTCTCTTCTTCTTCTCTTCTTCTTCTCTTCTCTTCTCTTCTCCTTCTCTTCTCCTTCCTCTTCTTCTTCTCTTCTTCCTTCTCTTCTTCGTCTCTTTCTTCTCTTCTTCTTCCTCTTCTTCTCTCTTCTTTCTCTTCTCTTCTTCTCTTCTTCTTTCTCTTCTTCTCTTCTTCTTCTCTTCTTCTCTTCTTCTTCTCTTCTTCTCTTCTTCTTCTTCTTTTCTTCTTCTCTTCTTCTTCTCTTCTTCTTTCTTCTTCTTCTTCTTCTTCTTCTTATTCTCTTCTTCTTCTCTTCTCCTTCTCTTCTTCTCTTCTCTCTTCCTTCTTCTCTTCTTCTCTTCTTCTCTTCTTTTCTCTTCTTCTTCTCCTTCTTCTCTCTTCTTCTTCTCTCTTTCTCTTCTTCTTCTCCTTCTTCTCTTCTTCTTCTCCTCTTTCTTCTCTTCTTCTTCTCCTTCTTCTCTTCTTCTTCTCTTCTTCTTCTCTTCTTCTTCTCTTCTTCTTCTCTTCTTCTTCTCTTCTTCTCTTCTTCTCTCCTTCTTCTCTTCTTCTCTTCTTCTTCTCTTCTTCTTCTTCTCCTCTTCTTCTTCTTCTTCTTCTTCTCTTCTTTCTTCTCTTCTTCTCTTCTCTTCTTCTTCTTCTTCTCTTCTTTTCTTCTTCTCTTCTTTCTTCTTCTCTTCTTCTTCTCTTCTTTCTTCTTCTTCTTCTCTTCTTCTCTTCTTTTCTTCTTCTTCTTCTCCTTCTTCTCTTCTTCTTCTCTTCTTTTCTCTCTCTCTTCTTTCTTCTCTTTCTTCTTCTCTTTCTTCCTCTCCTTATTCAAAACCCCCAGTAGTGATTTAAATACTACCAAAATAAAGATCACATTTTTTTGGGGGGGGGGAGACACATATACACGCATGTGTAAACTTAAACATCAGGAACACCTATGTGTGAAAACCTTGATTGCGATACACGTGTTGCATATCGCCGCGCACACCGGAGTGAGAGCGATAATTGGAGCACCAGACCTCCTCCATAACGCTAAACTCATGACCTATAGGGGGCTTTTGAGTTATGAGTGCTAGAAAAGGAAAAAAGGATCTAAAAATCCCTTTTATAATCTGCGCACCCTGGATATTAAAGGGGAGGGCCAGCTGGGAAAAAAATTAATTAAAAGTCAGCAGCTACAAACACTGTAGCTGCTGACTTTTAACCACTTCAGCCCCCGACCAATTGGCAGCCAAAGGTTCAGGCCCCTTTTTTGCGATTCAGCACTGCGTCGCTTTAACTGACAATTGCGCGGTCGTGCGACGTGGGCTCCCAAACAAAATTGGTGTCCTTTTTTTTCCCACAAATAGAGCTTTCTTTTGGTGGTATTTGATCGTCCCTGCGGTTTTTATTTTTTGTGCTAAACAAAAATAGAGCGACAATTTTGAAAACAATGCAATATGTTTTGCTATAATAAATATCCCCAAAAAATATATAAAAAAACATTTTTTTCCTCAGTTTTGGCCGATACGTATTCTTCTACCTATTTTTGGTAAAAAAACATCGCAATTAGCGATTATTGATTGGTTTGCGCAAAAGTTATAGCGTTTACAAAATAGGGGACGTATAGATGCAGTGGGCGGTCGGGAAGCGGTTAATAAGCAGACTTACCTGTCCTGGGTGCCTGCGATGTCAGACGCCCGAGACCGATCGTCCCTCGGGGTCTCGGTTCTGCCCGTTTCCTACTGCGCATGCGCGAGTCGCGCAGCGCTTTGTGAATGGGGAACGCGATGTGTTGTGGGACACACAGTTCCCATAACACACCACGCCCCATTCACTAGAAGACGGCGCTAGGAGCAGAAGACAGAACAGCTCCGCGGAACCAGAAGAGGCAGATTAGGACGATCTGCCTAGCAACAGCCATTTCTGGTAAGTAAAAAAAATAATATAAATTTTTTTTTTTTTTTTTTTTTTTTTATTTTATCAAGTTTTTTTTCAGGGTGGCCCTCCACTTTAAATATACAGTGCAAAAATGATTGTGCAAAAAAAAATAATATGTGTGTATATATATATATTTAATATTTGTGTATGAATAAGGCAGCTGGTGGTAAGGCTCAAGGCCCCAAAATGTGTTTTTCATACTGCACTAAAATAATTACTAGAATACATAAAGTGACAATTGAATAGTTAGGCCCCTTTAACACTGGGGCGTTTTTAAGGCGGTACAGCGTTAAAAATAGCGCCTGTACACCGCCTGAAAAAATCCGGCCCCATTCACTCCAGTGTGAAAGCCGGAGGGCTTTCACACTGGAGCGGTGCGCCAGGACGGTAAAAAAAGTCCTGTAGCAGCATCTTTGGAGCGGGATAGGAGCCGTGTATTCACCGCTCCTATACCGCTCCTTCCCAATGATTTTAATGGGACACCGCGGTAATACCGCCGCAAAGCGGCGCTCTGCGGGGGGTTTTAACCCTTTTTCGGCCAATACCGCGGCTAAAACGACGGTAATGCAGCGCTAAATATAGCGCTAATTTACCGTCACCGCGGCTCCCGCCCCAGTGTGAAAGGGGCCTTAATGTAAAAAAAAGTCCAATAATTTGGTGGTGGATTATTGGACTTTTTTTCATTATTTATTCACTTGTCACTCGCATTATAGTAATTATTTTAGCGCGGTATGAAAACAGTTGTTTGAGGTTGGACATGTTGGGTATCTATTTACTCGGTGCGACCTCGTCTTTTTATATTTTACACACAATGTGGGTAGTTTGTTGCTTTTGTTTGCCTTAAAATCCCATTTAGTGGTGTGTTTGTTTTTTTTTTTTTAATTTTTTCTACTGAGATTTTGCATTTCCTAGACCTTTGCGTTTTTTAATATCGCGTGACATTTAAAAAATTGGAACTACCACTATTTTTTATTTTTATTCTCTAGGGGTGTCTGCTTTCAGAATATGTCAGGTTTGGGGGGTTTTATGTAATCTTCAGGCCTAAAGATTTTTTTTTTTTTTTTTTTTTTAAAACGCGTGCAAAACACAAAAATGTCTCTCGCGGTGAAAGGGTTCATGTAAGGTTGTATCTGCCCTCAGTTTTTTCTCTCCACCCCTCTACAAATGTTCACCGGATGCCATTGATCGTGTGTTTTTGTGTCTCCAGTGACCCAGCTGCACTTCATCCCGGTGGATCTGGGCTCCCCCATTGTTCATTGTACCGTGGCGGACCCCTACGTGGTCATTCTTAGCGCGGAAGGCCAGTTGGCGATGTTCCAGCTGAAAAGCGACACGTATGGAGGCAAATCTCATCGACTCGCTCTACAGAAGCCCACCATACATTATGTGAGTAGATGTCCCCGGGGCGTGTGCTACAGGCTGCTGGGGGGGGGGTGGGGGAGGGGTAGTAATTGGCTCCTCACTTCTGCATCCACTTTGTAGCACCCTAACGTAGAGCTCCCCTTTTATTCGGTCTCTGTCCAGCTATCGAAGGTCATCGCTGTCTGCATTTATCGGGACGTCAGCGGTATGTTCACCACAGAGACCAGATCGGCCCCAGTGAAGGAAGACAGCGCCCCCCAGACTGTCTCTGAAGGAGACAGTCTGTTGCAGGAGATCAGGTGAGACTTTCTGTAGTAGAGCATGTAGTAGTAGTGCGATAACTCGTGGTATGTCTACTAATCATCTTGTGTGTGGTGTCAGCCGCTCTGTAGATGACGAGGACGAGATGCTGTATGGAGATTCAGGATTCCCGTCCAGCCCCAGTAAGGATGAGCCTCGCCGGAGCAATATGCCCAACTCAGAACGCGATTCTTCCCAGTATAAGGCTGAGCCAACACACTGGTGTGTGGTGGTCAGAGAGAATGGTATAATGGAGGTGAGATCCTGGGAAGGTGATGGGGTCATTGGGCGATACTTCGAGGCGAATCAACAGTTCCAAGTATCGGTGTGCCCTGAAGGCTCCTGGCAGTCCCCAGTTGTCCAGATTAGAGCCAACGTTCTCCTAAGATGTCCAGTCTGACCAAGATCTTTCTGCCGCAGATCTACCAGGTCCCGGACTGGCGTCTGGTCTTCCTCGTCAAGAATTTCCCCGTGGGGTTGAAAGTTCTTGTGGATAGTTCCTTCGGACAGCCCATTCCTCAAGGAGAAGTCCGAAAAGAAGAAGTGACTCGGCAAAGTGAAATTCCCCTGGTGAAGGAGGTTCTGCTGGTGGGGCTGGGAAACCGACAAAGTCGCCCTTATTTACTGGTAAGATGTCACCTGCGGCAGAGCATTCACTGGTCGCTTTTTTACCTGCCTGTATTTATATGTAACGTGACTTTCCCTATACAGTGGTATGGTCCATCTCCCTGTGTTTCTATATAACCTGACTTCTGTCTGTAGTGGTATGGTCCATCTTCGTGTGTGTGTGTGTGTGTGTGTGTGTGTGTGTGTGTGTTTTTGTTTATATAAGCTGACATCTGACTATATTAAACCTGTTTTCCCTTTTACAGTGGTATGGTCCATCTCCCTATATTAATATATAACGTTCCTCTGCAGTGGTATGGTCTATCTCCCTATGTTCCTATATAACCTGACTTCTTTCTGTATTGGAGTGGTCCATTTCCCTATGTTCATGTATAACTTTACTTTCCTCTGCAGTGGTATGGTCCATCTCCTGATGTTCCTATATAATCTGACTTCTGTCTGTACTGGAATGGTCCATTTCCCTATAGTCATGTGTAACTTGACTTCTTTCTGCAGTGGTATGGTCCATCTCCTTATATTCATACATAACTACTTCCCTCTGCGGTGGTATGGTCCATCTCCTTATATTCATATATAACTACTTCCCTCTGCAGTGGTATGGTCCATCTCCCTGTGTTTCTATATAACCTGACTTCTGTCTGTAGTGGTATGGTCCATCTTTGTGTGTGTGTGTGTGTTTTTGTTTATATAAGCTGACATCTGACTATATTAAACCTGGCTTCCCTCTTACAGTGGTATGGTCCATCTCCCTATATTAATATATAACGTTCCTCTGCAGTGGTATGGTCCATCTCCCTATGTTCCTATATAACCTGACTTCTTTCTGTATTGGAGTGGTCCGTTTCCCTATGTTCATGTATAACTTTCCTTTCCTCTGCAGTGGTATGGTCCATCTCCTGATGTTCCTATATAATCTGACTTCTGTCTGTACTGGAATGGTCCATTTCCCTATAGTCATGTGTAACTTGACTTCTTTCTGCAGTGGTATGGTCCATCTCCTTATATTCATATATAACTACTTCCCTCTGCAGTGGTATGGTCCATCTCCTTATATTCATATACAACTACTTCCCTCTGCAGTGGTATGGTCCATCTCATTATATTTAACTACTTCCCTCTGCAGTGGTATGGTCCATCTCCTTATATTCATATATAACTACTTCCCTCTGCAGTGGTATGGTCCATCTCCTTATATTCATATATAACTACTTCCCTCTGCAGTGGTATGGTCCATCTCCTTATATTCGTATATAACTACTTCCCTGTGCAGTGGTATGGTCCATCTCCTTATATTCATATATAACTACTTCCCTCTGCAGTGGTATGGTCCATCTCCTTATATTCATATATAACTACTTCCCTCTGCAGTGGTATGGTCCATCTCCTTATATTCATATATAACTACTTCCCTCTGCAGTGGTATGGTCCATCTCCCTATGTGGTGTTTTTTTTTTTTTTCTTATATAATCTGACTTCTGTCTGCATTGGTATGGTCCCTTTCGTCATAGTCATGTGTAACTTAACTTCCCTCTGCAATGGTATGGTCCATCTCCCTATATTCATATATAACTTTACTGCCCTCTGCAGCGGTATGGTCTATATTTTTTATATAATCTGACTCCTGTCTGCAGTAGTATGGTTCACTTCTTTAAATTCTTCTATAACTTGACTTCCCTCTGCAATAGCATGGTCCATTTCTCTATATTGATGTATTTCTTTGTGTCCCTCTGTGGTGGTATGGTCTATCTGCCTATATTCATACCTAATATCACTTCCCTGTACTGTGATGTGGTCCTTCTCTATTTTCTATATATATATCATGTATAACTTGACTTCCCTCTGCACTGGTATGGTCCATCTCCCCAGTGGCAGCTGGTGTGCGACCAACAAACCCCCCCCCCCCCCCAACCCCTTCCTGCCTGCTCGCCAGCCCCACTCACAAGTCTGCTAGCCCTGCACTTGCCCCATCCAGGTTGCGGACGGCTTCCCCTATATCTCCAGGCCAATCCGGTTGCTTTTCCACCCACCAATCCAGTCTTGGGACCCTCTTCCTGTCCTGATTGGCCAGGAGGAGAAGTAGGAAGACAGTAGCGAATGTTCATTTGCTAATGTTACAAGTGGGTGGGCTCGGGGCGCAGTGCACTGTACCCCGGGTCCAAACCTTTTTGAAGCTAATTAGAGCCTTTCAACTCTTTTTTTTATGTTTAAAAAAAAAAATAATCTTGTCGAACTCTATTCGTCCGGCGCCCCGCATGGAGATTAGGGGGGGGGGGGGGGGCGGCCGGTCCATAAGGGGCAATCTGCACCTCCCTATTTTATTATATAATCTGACTTTTGTTTGTACTGGATTCGTCCATTTCCCTATATTTATGTATAACTTGACTTCTGCCTGCAGTGGTATGGTCCATCTCCCTATGCTTTCTATATAATCTGACTTCTGCCTGCAGGGGTATGGTCCATCTCCCTATGTTTTCTATATAATCTGACTTCTGCCTGCAGGGGTATGGTCCATCTCCCTATGTTTTCTATATAATCTGACTTCTGCCTGCAGGGGTATGGTCCATCTCCCTATGTTTTCTATATAATCTGACTTCTGCCTGCAGGGGTATGGTCCATCTCCCTATGTTTTCTATATAATCTGACTTCTGCCTGCAGGGGTATGGTCCATCTCCCTATGTTTTCTATATAATCTGACTTCTGCCTGCAGGGGTATGGTCCATCTCCCTATGTTTTCTATATAATCTGACTTCTTTCTGCAGTGGTATGGTCCATCTCCCTATGCTTTCTATATAATCTGACTTCTGCCTGCAGTGGTATGGTCCATCTCCCTATGTTTTCTATATAATCTGACTTCTTTCTGCAGTGGTATGGTCCATCTCCCTATGTTTTCTATATAATCTGACTTCTGCCTGCAGTGGTATGGTCCATCTCCCTATGTTTTCTATATAATCTGACTTCTTTCTGCAGTGGTATGGTCCATCTCCCTATGTTTTCTATATAATCTGACTTCTTTCTGCAGTGGTATGGTCCATCTCCCTATGTTTTCTATATAATCTGACTTCTGCCTGCAGGGGTATGGTCCATCTCCCTATGTTTTCTATATAATCTGACTTCTGCCTGCAGGGGTATGGTCTCTCCCTTTCATGATATTCATGCATAACTTGACTTCCCTCTGCAGTGGCATGGTCCATCTCCCTAAAATCGTATGTTCCTTTACTGCCATCTGTAGTGAGTGGTATGGTCCATCCAGTGCCGATCCTGACCTCCCTGGGGCCCTAAGCAAAATTCTGCTAAGGGGCCCTCTACTTGACCAGTGATGCTGTGAGCTATGTAAACCATTTGCCATTGCCACACAGTCACACCTGACACTTCAGTGCTCCCAAAACAATCCTCCTCCTTTAAACAAAACAGTCAAAGAATAAGTACAACAATATAGAACAGAATGAGGTCCCCAGAGAGCCCCCCTTACATCAGGGTCCTCAGAGAGCCTCCCCTTACATCAGGGTCCTCAGAGAGCCCCCCTTACATCAGGGTCCTCAGAGAGCCCCCCTTACATCAGGGTCCTCAGAGAGCCCCCCTTACATCAGGGTCCTCAGAGAGCCCCCTTACATCAGGGTCCTCAGAGAGCCCCCCTTACATCAGGGTCCTCAGAGAGCCCCCCTTACATCAGGGTCCTCAGAGAGCCCCCCTTACATCAGGGTCCTCAGAGAGCCCCCCTTACATCAGGGTCCTCAGAGAGCCCCCTTACATCAGGGTCCTCAGAGAGCCCCCCTTACATCAGGGTCCTCAGAGAGCCCCCCTTACATCAGGGTCCTCAGAGAGCCCCCCTTACATCAGGGTCCTCAGAGAGCCCCCCCCCTTACATCAGGGTCTCAGAGAGCCCCCCTTACATCAGGGTCCTCAGAGAGCCCCCCTTACATCAGGGTCCTCAGAGAGCCCCCCTTACATCAGGGTCCTCAGAGAGCCCCCTTACATCAGGGTCCTCAGAGAGCCCCCCTTACATCAGGGTCCTCAGAGAGCCCCCCTTACATCAGGGTCCTCAGAGAGCCCCCCTTACATCAGGGTCCTCAGAGAGCCCCCCTTAATTCAGTGTCCTCAGAGAGCCCCCCCTACATCAGGGTCCCCAGAGAGCCCCCTTACATCAGGGTCCCAGAGAGCCCCTCCTTACACAGGGTCCCCAGAGAGCCCCCCCCTCTGACATTAGTGTCCCCAGGAGGCCCCCTCTTACATCAGGGTCCCCAGAGGGCCCCGTCTTTACATCAGTGTCCCCCAGAGGGCCCCGTCTTTACATCAGTGTCCCCAGAGGGCCCCGTCTTTACATCAGTGTCCCCAGAGGGCCCGTCTTTACATCAGTGTCCCCAGAGGGCCCCGTCTTTACATCAGTGTCCCCAGAGGGCCCCGTCTTTACATCAGTGTCCCCAGAGGGCCCGTCTTTACATCAGTGTCCCCAGAGGGCCCCGTCTTTACATCAGTGTCCCCAGAGGGCCCGTCTTTACATCAGTGTCCCCAGAGGGCCCCGTCTTTACATCAGTGTCCCCAGAGGGCCCCGTCTTTACATCAGTGTCCCCAGAGGGCCCCGTCTTTACATCAGTGTCCCAGAGGGCCCCGTCTTTACTTCAGTGTCCCCAGAGGGCCCCGTCTTTACATCAGTGTCCCCAGAGGGCCCCGTTTTACATCAGTGTCCCCAGAGGGCCCCGTCTTTACATCAGTGTCCCCAGAGGGCCCCGTCTTTACATCAGTGTCCCCAGAGGGCCCCGTCTTTACATCAGTGTCCCCAGAGGGCCCCGTCTTTACATCAGTGTCCCCAGAGGGCCCCGTCTTTACATCAGTGTCCCCAGAGGGCCCGTCTTTACATCAGTGTCCCCAGAGGGCCCCGTCTTTACATCAGTGTCCCCAGAGGGCCCCGTCTTTACATCAGTGTCCCAGAGGGCCCCGTCTTTACATCAGTGTCCCCAGAGGGCCCCGTCTTTACATCAGTGTCCCCAGAGGGCCCCGTCATTACATCAGTGTCCCCAGAGGGCCCCGTCCTTACATCAGTGTCCCCAGAGGGCCCCGTCCTTACATCAGTGTCCCCAGAGGGCCCCGTCCTTACATTAGTGTCCCCAGAGGGCCCCGTCCTTACATTAGTGTCCCCAGAGGGCCCCGTCCTTACATTAGTGTCCCCAGAGGGCCCCGTCCTTACATTAGTGTCCCAGAGGGCCCCGTCCTTACATTAGTGTCCCCAGAGGGCCCTGTCCTTACATTAGTGTCCCGCCGCCCACTCAGGCACCATAGAGCTGCGATCGCCGCCTTCCACCTCCTCCCACCTCTCCTCACTGCACTCTAAACGGCCAGCCAGAGGTGCAGGGGGGATGCTGGGTCTTGGGGGCCCCCCCACAGCGGAGGGGCCCTAAGCAGCTTGCATAGTGTGCCTATAGGGCCGATCGGCTCTGGGTCCATCTCCCTATATAATCTGACTTTTGTCTGCACTGGAATGGTCCATCTCCCTAGACTCATGTATAAATTGACTTCCCTCTGCAGTGGTATGGTCCATCTCCCTATTTTTTCTATATAATCATCTGACTTCTGTCTGTACTGGAATGGTTCATTTCCCTATATTCATGTATAACTACTTCTTTCTGCAGTGGTATGGTCCATTTCCTTATATTCATATATAACTTTACTTCCCTCTGCAGTGGTATGGTCCACCTCCCTATGTTTCTATATAATCTGATTTATGTCTGCCAGTGGTATGGTCCCTTTCGTCATATTCATGTGTAACCTGACTTCCCTCTGCATTCGTATGATTCATCTGCCTATATAACCTGACATCCCTCTGCAGTGGTTTGGTCCATCTCCTTATATTCATGTATAACATGACTTTTTTTTTCTCTGAATGAATGAATAATTTGTATAGCGCTACAATGCGAACTGAATCGCCTCAAGGCGCTGTATTCACTCTGTATTCTCTGCGCCCTCACGCCCGGTATGGTCCAAATGATCAGTGACAATCACCTGTATGTTCATTCCTGTATTCATATTTGTTCTGATCCCCCCCTTTTCAGTGGTATGGTCCATCTCCTTATATTCATGTATAATGACGTGTGTGTAGACACCCACTGTATAACCATACTGTGCCTTGACAGGTCCTGGTGGATTCTGAGCTGCTGATCTATGAAGCGTTTTCACACGACTCTCAGGGGAATCTGAAAGTTCGATTTAAAAAGGTGAGTAGTGATGAAATCTGTTGCCATGAGTCTCTGGATCTCCTTCTCTAGCAGAACTTCTCATTAGGCCTGAACCCCAATCCTCTCCTACAGGTTCCTCATAATATAAATATCAGGGAGAAGAAGCAGAAACAGTCCAAGAAGAAGGCTGAAGGATCGGTGGAGGATCATGGTGCCCGCGGGCGCGTTGCACGGTTCCGTTTTTTTCAGGACATCTATGGATATTCAGGGGTGGGTGATCGATATTGGAGGTGGGTGTTCGGTCGAGGGGGTCGGGTTATAGTTTGTCACTCACTCTCTTTGCTTTTCAGGTGTTCATATGTGGCCCCTCCCCTCACTGGCTGCTAGTCACCAACCGTGGCGCTCTACGCCTACACCCCATGACCATCGATGGATCCATTGAATCGTTTGCCCCCTTCCACAACGTAAACTGCCCCAGAGGGTTCCTTTACTTTAACCGACAGGTAAGCAAGCCCTTCCTTTGCATTATGGGGAGGAGATGGGGAGGTCCCCTCTGTCTACCTGTAAGGGCTTATTTACACTCGCTTAGACTTCAACACACATTAAAGCTCCTACTGCTTCACCCTGCTTCACCCTGCTTCACCCTGCTTCACCCTGCTTCACCATGCTTCGATGATGCTTTGATGAAGCTTTACAAATGCGCTGTGTGTGTGTGTGTTCATTTTCAATTTGTTTTAAAGGGGCCAATTAGAACCCCAAATCGGTAGTACCCCCACTCAGATCCCCAGCTCATTAGTACCCCCACTCAGCAGATCCACAGCTCATTAGTACCCCTATTCAGCAGATCCACAGCTCATTAGTACCCCTATTCAGCAGATCCCCACCTCATTAGTACCCCCGCTCAGCAGATCCCCAGCTCATTAGTACCCCCGCTCAGCAGATCCCCAGCTCATTAGTACCCCCGCTCAGCAGATCCCCAGCTCATTAGTACCCCCGCTCAGCAGATCCCCAGCTCATTAGTACCCCCGCTCAGCAGATCCCCAGCTCATTAGTACCCCCGCTCAGCAGATCCCCAGCTCATTAGTACCCCCGCTCAGCAGATCCCCAGCTCATTAGTACCCCCGTTCAGCAGATTCCCAGCTCATTGATACCCTTGTTTAGCAGATCCGCAGCTTATTAGTACTCGTTTAGCAGATTTCAGATTTCATGCTCAATAGTAACCCCCAGCTCTGCTTATCCCCTGCTCAGTAGGTAGTAACCCCCCAGCTGTCTGCCTCTCAGGTGAAGCAGCATGGAAAAGATAAGGGGGGGGTGGGGGGGGGGGGTTAGGGATGCAGGAAGAGGCACCCATAGGGATGATGGGAGATGTAGTCCTGTGGTTGGGCTGACAATGCAGAAGAGTGGGAGCTCCCACATAGACTGGATTCAGTGTTTTTTTTTTTTTTCCTCTGGGACCCCCCCCAAGTTATCAGCATTGTGTATTGTGAAATGTATTGGTCGATCGCAGAGGTAAGAAGAGATGCCTGTGAGCCATTTCTTCTAAGGTCCATGTTTCATTCACCGTGCCGGGGGGGAAGGATTAGAAGAGCGCACAGGAAATGAAGTCGGGGAGTTTTTATAGCGGCTGTTTTTGTTCTGCAGGGTGAATTGCGGATCAGCGTCCTTCCTGCTTACCTATCCTATGATGCTCCCTGGCCCGTCCGGAAGATCCCGCTTCGCTGCACGGCGCACTACGTCTCCTATCATGTGGAGTCCAAGGTGAGACATTGGTGGATGGAGATCTGGGAGGTCCCGGCACTGCACAGAGCTGGTATGAAATGATATTGCACTCCTCCAGGAAAGGCGAGGGCTGTGTGAGGTCCCGGCACTGCACAGAGCTTGTATGGAATGATATTGCACTCCTCCAGGAAAGGCGAGGGCTGTGTGAGGTCCCGGCACTGCACAGAGCTTGTATGGAATGATATTGCACTCCTCCAGGAAAGGCGAGGGCTGTGTGCGGTCCCGGCACTGCACAGAGCTGGTATGAAATGATATCGCACTCCTCCAGGAAAGGCGAGGGCTGTGTGAGGTCCGGACCTGCACAGAGCTGGTATGGAATGATATCGCACTCCTCCAGGAAAGGCGAGGGCTGTGTGAGGTCCTGGCACTGCACAGAGCTGGTATGGAATGATATCGCACTCCTCCAGGAAAGCCGAGGGCTGTGTGAGGTCCTGGCACTGCACAGAGCTTGTATGAAATGATATCGCACTCCTCCAGGAAAGCCGAGGGCTGTGTGCGGTCCCGGCACTGCACAGAGCTGGTATGGAATGATATCGCACTCCTCCAGGAAAGCCAAGGGCTGTGTGAGGTCCGGACCTGCACAGAGCTTGTATGGAATGATATCGTATTCCTCCAGGAAAGGCGAGGGCTGTGTGAGGTCCCGGCACTGCACAGAGCTTGTATGGAATGATATCGCACTCCTCCAGGAAAGGCGAGGGCTGTGTGAGGTCCCGGCACTGCACAGAGCTTGTATGGAATGATATCGCACTCCTCCAGGAAAGGCGAGGGCTGTGTGAGGTCCCGCACTGCACAGAGCTTGTATGGAATGATATCGCATTCCTCCAGGAAAGGCGAGGGCTGTGTGAGGTCCCGCACTGCACAGAGCTTGTATGGAATGATATCGCACTCCTCCAGGAAAGGCGAGGGCTGTGTGAGGTCCGGACCTGCACAGAGCTGGTATGGACTGATATCGCACTCCTCCAGGAAAGGCGAGGGCTGCGTGAGGTCCTGGCACTGCACAGAGCTTGTATGGAATGATATCGCACTCCTCCAGGAAAGGCGAGGGCTGCGTGAGGTCCTGGCACTGCACAGAGCTTGTATGGAATGATATCGCATTCCTCCAGGAAAGCCGAGGGCTGTGTGAGGTCCGGACCTGCACAGAGCTTGTATGGAATGATATCGCACTCCTCCAGGAAAGGCGAGGGCTGTGTGAGGTCCGGACCTGCACAGAGCTGGTATGGACTGATATCGCACTCCTCCAGGAAAGGCGAGGGCTGTGTGAGGTCCCGGCACTGCACAGAGCTTGTATGGAATGATATCGCACTCCTCCAGGGGGGGCGAGGGCTGTGTGAGGTCCGGACCTGCACTGTGACCCCCTCACTACTTGGATGAGGCTCCATTCACACTTGTGGGACTTGGGAGACTAAACTGTTCAAATATGTGCAAGAAAAAGAGTTCCCGCACTATTTTGTTGCGACTTTTATGTGGCCCGAGTGCCGTTTTTAGTGTAAACCCTAAAAAAAAAAAAGCCTAAACATCTGAATGTTATACTTAAATGTTTTATACTTGCGACATTATCATCGGTCAGAGCCAAAGTAGTATCCAAGTTGCGTCAAAGTTATACTCCAAAGTCGCCTGACTTTTGGAATCGTAGAAGTGTGAATGGAGCCTGACCGGCCTGCCCTGGTAGGGCTCTCCGATTAGATCACTAAGACCCCCCCACCCCCCCCCACATTCGTGCCACTTGCCATGCGACTTTGGACATCAAAGTCACATGACAAGTTGTACGCCATGTCTTCCAATGATAACCATTCATAAATGTGCGACTTAACCACTTGCCGACCAGCCGCTGCCGATATTTACGGCGGCAGGTCACCTCTATTGTGCAAATACTGGTATGGCGGTTCCTTTAAGAACTATAGCGGACAAGCGTGTCGCCGCAGCGCATGGCCGCGATTTCCGCCTGGCCACCCGCGATCGCAGAACGGGGATCGGTCAATGTAAACGCACAGATCCACGTTCTGTCAGATGAGTAGAGAGAGATCTGTTGTTCCTAGTGATCAGGAACAGCGATGGATCTGTACTGTCAGTCCCCTCCCTAGGGAACACTTAACCACTTTATCGCCCCCCTAGTGGTAGCCACTTCCCTGCCAGTGACATTTATACAGTAATCGGTGCATTTTTATAGCTCTGATCGCTGCATAAATGTCACTGGTCCCAAAAAAGTGTCCGATCTGTCTGCCGCAATGTCGCTGATCACCACCATTACTAGTAAAAAAAAAAAAAAATAATAATAAAAATGCCATATATCTATCCCCTATTTTGTAGACGCGCTCATTTTTGCGCAAACCAATTATTGATTATTGCGCGTGGTGTGGTTTTATTTTTCCCCCAAAAAACACGCATATATTGATTGGTTTGCGCAAAAATTATTGCGTCTACAAAATAGGGGATAGATGATATATGGCATTTTTTTTTTTTTTAAACTCGCCCCGTCCCGCTGAGCCCGCGTGCAGAAGCGAACGCATTCGTGAGTAGCGCCCACATATAAAAAAAAGGTGTTCAAACCACATGTGAGGGATCGCCGCGATCGGTAGAGCGAGAGCAATAATTCCAGCCCCAGACCTTCTCTGTAACTCAAAATATACAACCTGTAGAATTTTTTTAAATGTCTCTTATGGAGATTTTTAACCACTTCAATACCGGGGGGGGGGCACTTAAACGTCTTCCTGCCCAGACCAATTTTCACCTTTCAGCGCTGTCGCACTTTGAATGACAATTGCGCAGTCATGCTACACTGTACCCAAATGAAATTTTTATAATTTTTCCCCACAAATGGAGATTTCTTTTGGTGGTATTTGATCACCTCTGCGTTTTTTTATTTTTTGCTAAACAAAAAAAGCTGAAAATTTTGAAAAAAAAATTTTTTTGTTTCAGTTTCAAAACTTTGTAAATAAGTAAGTTTTCTCCTCTACTGATAAGGCGGCACTGATGGGCACCCATTCGGTGGCACCAATGAAGTGGCATGGATGGGCACTGATAGGCGGCATTGTTTAGTACTGATGCATGCCAATCAGTGATGCCCATTGTGGGCACTGATTGGCATCCATTGTGGGCACTGATTGGCATCCATTGTGGGCACTGATTGGCATCCATTGTGGGCACTGTGTGTCATCCTTGGTGGTCTAGGGTGGCATATTTGGTGCTGGGCATCCCTGGTGGTCCAGTGTGGGCATCCTCGGAGGGGCTGCGCTGACAATCGATGAGCACAGACCCCCCCCCCGTCGGGAGCAGCCGATCGGCTCTCCTCTACTCGTGTCTGTCAGACGCCAGTGAGGAAAAGCCGATCACCAGCTCTTCCTATTTACACTGTGATCAGCTGTGATTGGACACAGCTGATCACGTGGTAAAGAGTCTCCGTCGTAGTTGCGGGGTGTCAGACTGACACCCTGCAACAACGATCGCCGCAATGCGCGCCTCAAAATCCTGAGGACGTCATGTGACGTCCGGTCAGGATTTTAAAACCACTTTGTCAACGTCTTTTGACAATAGGGTGGGCGGCAAGTGGTTAAGGGTAGAATTTTGTCGCCGTTCCACGAGCGGGCACAATTTTGAAGCGTGACATGTTGGGTATCAATTTACTTTGGCGTAACATTATCTTTCACGATTATAAAAAAAAAAAAAAATTGGGCTAACTTTACTGTTGTCTTAATTTTTTAATTAAAAAAAAGTGTATGTTTTCCAAAAAAAAGTGCGCTGGTAAGACCGCTGCGCAAATACGGTGCGACAAAGTATTGCAACGACCGCCATTTTATTCTCTAGGGTGTTAGAACCCCAAAACATTATATATATTTTTTCTAAGTAATTTTCTAGCAATTTTTCGCCTGATTTTGGAGTCCTCCAAGTCCTGAATGGAGCCTAATAAATGGTTGTGTAGAGAATAGTAGAATGTGTTGGGTCATAGAGAATGCCATTGCTTGTTCTGTTCCAGGTGTATGCAGTTGTCACTAGTGTGGATGACACGTGTACTCGCATCCCTCGCATGACTGGGGAGGAGAAGGAGTTTGAGACCATGGAGAGAGGTGAGCAGAGCCCGGCCATGTCACATATTCCATCCCGTGATGTCTAACATTCCATGTTTTCTGTTATTCTTGGGTTCCTTGTAGTAACCTACCTTATCTACCTACCTTACCTGCCTTCTCTCTGGTTTTATCATTGTTTCATGTTGTCCAAAGCCTTCTTGGTTTTGTGTGTGATTTCTATACAACTCAAAGGATCCTTTTTTTGTTGTTCTTGTAGACGATCGATATATGTCACCGGTTCAAGAGGCGTTTTCCATCCAGCTAATCTCTCCTGTCAGCTGGGAGACCATCCCCAACACCAGGTACTGTACCCAGTCCTGTCCTCTTCCAGGCCGATGAGTAATAAGGACCAGTCTACCAGCTTTCTGTAATCCATTTTCATCCTCGTCAGCTTATAGCACTTATTTATTGTCTCCTTTTCATTACTGGGGGTATATGCCCAGTGTGTGGCAAGATTGGTACTAGGAAAGCCAACCCACCCTTTGGGCAATGTTGTCCCTGAAACCCCTCCACCTCGGATGCCCTCCGCCTTGGATACCTAAGATGCCCTCCTCCGCTGCAGATCTCTGGGAGAATGCTGCTTTATTTCAATAGTAGGACTTCTGCAAAGGACAAGGAGACACAATGAAGGTTATGTCCACCCCATGCTGGGGGCCTCCTCTGAATCTTCTCTCATATTGGGGGGGCCTCCTTCCCCTGTGAGCAGTTCCGATGGCATTGCCTTGTGTCCTCATTAAATTGTCTATGCCCTTTGTATCCAGGAGTGAGGTCAAAGGTTATTAGTCTGGTTTTCAGGAGTGAAGCCAGTGGTGCTTGGTTCAAGGTCTCTGTTTAGATGTGAGGCCATGGTTTTGGTTGAAGGTCTGTGCTTGGTAATGAGGGTTTGATCTTCACTGGGTTTGTGTTCAGTAATAAGGCCGCTTGTTTTGGATTAACAGTCTTTGTGCAGTAATGTGGCCAGGTTATTTTTTATTTTTTTTGCCTGTGTTCAAGAAGACAGTGGGTTATAATTGAAGGTCTGTGTTAACGAGGACAGCAGTTTTCGGTTGAAGGTCTTTGTTCAGGAGGGCAGTATAGTTGGTCTGTGTTCAGGAGGACAGTGGTTTTCGTTTTGGGTCTTTGTTCAGGACAGTACTTTTTTTGTTGAAGGTCTTTGTTCAGGACGACAGCATGGTTGAAGGTCTTTGTTCAGGACGACAGCATGGTTGAAGGTCTTTGTTCAGGACGACAGCATGGTTGAAGGTCTTTGTTCAGGAGGTCAGCATGGTTGAAGGTCTTTGTTCAGGAGGTCAGCATGGTTGAAGGTCTTTGTTCAGGAGGACAGCATGGTTGAAGGTCTTTGTTCAGGAGGACAGCATGGTTGAAGGTCTTTGTTCAGGACGACAGCATGGTTGAAGGTCTTTGTTCAGGACGACAGCATGGTTGAAGGTCTTTGTTCAGGAGGACAGCATGGTTGAAGGTCTTTTGTTCAGGAGGATAGCATGGTTGAAGGTCTTTGTTCAGGAGGACAGCATGGTTGAAGGTCTTTGTTCAGGAGGACAGCATGGTTGAAGGTCTTTTGTTCAGGAGGATAGCATGGTTGAAGGTCTTTTGTTCAGGAGGACAGCATGGTTGAAGGTCTTTGTTCAGGGGGACAGCATGGTTGAAGGTCTTTGTTCAGGAGGACAGTATGGTTAAAGGTCTTTGTTGAGGAGGACAGCATGGTTGAAGGTCTTTGTTGAGGAGGACAGCATGGTTGAAGGTCTTTGTTGAGGAGGATAGCATGGTTGAAGGTCTTTGTTCAGGACGACAGCATGGTTGAAGGTCTTTGTTCCAGGAGGACAGCATGGTTGAAGGTCTTTGTTGAGGAGGATAGCATGGTTGAAGGTCTTTGTTCCAGGAGGACAGCATGGTTGAAGGTCTTTGTTCCAGGAGGACAGCATGGTTGAAGGTCTTTGTTCCAGGAGGACAGTATGGTTGAAGGTCTTTGTTCAGGAGGTCCGCATGGTTGAAGGTCTTTGTTCCAGGAGGTCAGCATGGTTGAAGGTCTTTGTTCAGGAGGACAGCATGGTTGAAGGTCTTTGTTCAGGAGGACAGCATGGTTGAAGGTCTTTGTTCAGGAGGACAGTATGGTTAAAGGTCTTTGTTGAGGAGGACAGCATGGTTGAAGGTCTTTGTTGAGGAGGACAGCATGGTTGAAGGTCTTTGTTGAGGAGGATAGCATGGTTGAAGGTCTTTGTTCAGGACGACAGCATGGTTGAAGGTCTTTGTTCCAGGAGGACAGCATGGTTGAAGGTCTTTGTTGAGGAGGATAGCATGGTTGAAGGTCTTTGTTCCAGGAGGACAGCATGGTTGAAGGTCTTTGTTCCAGGAGGACAGCATGGTTGAAGGTCTTTGTTCCAGGAGGACAGTATGGTTGAAGGTCTTTGTTCAGGAGGTCCGCATGGTTGAAGGTCTTTGTTCAGGAGGACAGCATGGTTGAAGGTCTTTGTTCAGGAGGACAGCATGGTTGAAGGTCTTTGTTCAGGAGGACAGCATGGTTGAAGGTCTTTGTTCAGGAGGACAGCATGGTTGAAGGTCTTTGTTCCAGGAGGACAGCATGGTTGAAGGTCTTTGTTCCAGGAGGACAGCATGGTTGAAGGTCTTTGTTCCAGGAGGACAGCATGGTTGAAGGTCTTTGTTCCAGGAGGACAGCATGGTTGAAGGTCTTTGTTCCAGGAGGACAGCATGGTTGAAGGTCTTTGTTCCAGGAGGACAGCATGGTTGAAGGTCTTCCAGGAGGACAGCATGGTTGAAGGTCTTCCAGGAGGACAGCATGGTTGAAGGTCTTCCAGGAGGACAGCATGGTTGAAGGTCTTCCAGGAGGACAGCATGGTTGAAGGTCTTCCAGGAGGACAGCATGGTTGAAGGTCTTCCAGGAGGACAGCATGGTTGAAGGTCTTCCAGGAGGACAGCATGGTTGAAGGTCTTTGTTCCAGGAGGTCAGCATGGTTGAAGGTCTTTTTTCAGGAGGTCAGCATGGTTGAAGGTCTTTTTTCAGGAGGTCAGCATGGTTGAAGGTCTTTGTTCCAGGAGGACAGCATGGTTGAAGGTATTTGTTCAGGAAGTCAGCATGGTTGAAGGTCTTTGTTCAGGAGGTCAGCATGGTTGAAGGTCTTTGTTCAGGAGGTCAGCATGGTTGAAGGTCTTTGTTCAGGAAGTCAGCATGGTTGAAGGTCTTTGTTCAGGAAGTCAGCATGGTTGAAGGTCTTTGTTCAGGAGGTCAGCATGGTTGAAGGTCTTTGTTCCAGGAGGTCAGCATGGTTGAAGGTCTTTGTTCAGGAAGACGGTGGTTTTTGGTTGGGGGTCTGTTGGGAGGACAGTCATTTTGGTGGAAGGTTTGTGCTTTAGTAGGACAGTGGTTTCAGTTTTCGGTCTTTTATATGGTATAAAGCTAGCATATTCTTATGTGTGTTTCAGGATCGATCTGGACGAATGGGAGCATGCCACCTGCATGAGAACCGTGAACTTGAAGAGTGAAGAGACGGTTTCTGGCCTGAAGGGGTACATTGCAGTGGGCACATGTGTGATGCAGGGAGAGGAAGTGACCTGTAGAGGGCGGGTAAGTCACATTTATTGGAAGTCATTTCAGTTGTCCATCATAAGTCCCGGGGTGAATGAACTCCGGACAGTGACTGTTGCACCATGGAAATATCGACAGAGGATAACTTCCTTTGTTTCAAGAGATATCTTATCTGTAAATAGGCAAATATTGGAAAGTGATGTCTGGTGATCATGTCATGAAGGTCCTTCAGGCATCTTCTGTTATAGGATGACAACACTGTCCCTGTCTCCCAGCTGTGGTCATGCAGTGTCACCCTGTCTCAGGGACTTCTGATGGAGACTATAAATGGCACATTTTACACAGACATGATCCACTGTTGTCACCATCCATAATCCTCCATCCTGATGTGCACAGTACAAACAAAATGCCCCCCCCCCCCTCCCGTTACCAGGTTATCATTAATGCTGCTCTCTCCCCATCTTCAGATACTTATCATGGACATCATTGAAGTGGTGCCGGAGCCAGGGCAGCCTCTGACCAAGAACAAGTTTAAGACTCTGTATGAGAAGGAGCAGAAGGGTCCGGTCACCGCCCTCTGCCATTGTAACGGCTATCTGGTGACGGCCATTGGCCAGAAGGTGAGTAGTGGTGGATGGTTTCTGGGGGGGGGGGGGTTCTAGGAAACTCCCATAATGCTGTGTGAAAGGCTGGGCTCCACCGCTGAAAGCCTGATCCTCCTCGGAATCTCCTCTTTGACTATCTGAGAGGGATTACCCGCTTCCCGAACGCCTCCTGTAGATATACGTCTACAGAATGTCACGGCTAGGCAAAAGGACGTATATATATACGTCCCCTTTAATTGCCTAGCCGTGGGGTCGCGCGCCGCCGCGCCGCGACCTGCTCGGGAGCTCTGTGACCACGGCTGCGGGACCAGCGGACCCGATCGCCGCTGGTGTCCCGCGATCGGGTCACAGAGCTGAAGAACGGGGAGAGGTCTGTGTAAACAAACCTCTCCCCGCGCTTCCTACTCTGCCTGTCACTGATCGGCTGTTCCCGGTCATCGGGAAAGACGAACAGTGACGTCAGGTGTGTGTGTGTGTGTGTGTGTGTGTATATATATATATATATATAATATATATAATATATATATATATATATATATATATATATATATAATAAATATATATAATATATTTTTATTTGTGGTTGAACTGGATGGACTTGTGTCTTTCTTCAACCTAACTAACTATGTAACGTACAGCCACGCCCCCTACTGTAAAAAAAAACACAACACGTCACACTAACTCCTCCCCGCCCCCTAGTGGTTAACTCCTTCACTGCCACTGTCATTTACATGGGAATCAGTGCTATTTAAATAGCACTGATTTCTGTATAAATGACAATGGTCTCAAAAATGTCCGATGTGTCCGCCATAATGTCGCAGTCACAATAAAAATCGCTGATCGCCGCCATTACTAGTAAAAAAAAATGCTATAAAACTATCCCCTATTTTGTAAATGAAATAACTTTTGCGCAAACAAATCAATAATCGCTAATTGCGATTTTTTTTTTCTTTTTTTATATATTTTTTGGGGGATATTTATTATAGCAAAAAGTAAAAAATATTGCATTTTTTTCGAAATTGTCGCTCTATTTTTGTTTATAGCGCAAAAAATAAAAACCGCAGGGGCGATCAAATACCACCGAAAGAAAGCTCTATTTGTGGGGAAAAAAAAGGACGCCAATTTTGTTTGGGAGCCACGTTGCACGACCGCGCAATTGTCAGTTAAAGCAACGCAGTGCCGAATCGCAAAAAGGGGCCTGGTCCTTTGGCTGCCAATTGGTCCGGGGCTGAAAGTGGTTAAGGGGGGGGGGGGTCAAGAGATATAGCAAGGAGATTGCCGCCATATTGGTTCACTGCATGGAAACCCAGTGAAATGTGGACTTGTCATCACACCCCAGTGCATTGTGGGAGGTCCCTGTCTGTACACACCCCGGTGCATTGTGGGAGTTCCCTGTCCGTACACACCCCGGTGCATTGTGGGAGGTCCCTGTCTGTACACACCCCGGTGCATTGTGGGAGGTCCCTGTCTGTACACACCCCGGTGCATTGTGGGAGGTCCCTGTCTGTACACACCCCGGTGCATTGTGGGAGGTCCCTGTCTGTACACACCCCGGTGCATTGTGGGAGGTCCCTGTCTGTACACACCCCGGTGCATTGTGGGAGGTCCCTGTCCGTACACACCCCGGTGCATTGTGGGAGGTCCCTGTCCATACACACCCCGGTGCATTGTGGGAGGTCCCTGTCCGTACACACCCCGGTGCATTGTGGGAGGTCCCTGTCCGTACACACCCCGGTGCATTGTGGGAGGTCCCTGTCCGTACACACCCCGGTGCATTGTGGGAGGTCCCTGTCTGTACACACCCCGGTGCATTGTGGGAGTTCCCTGTCCGTACACACCCCGGTGCTTTGTGGGAGGTCCCTGTCCGTACACACCCCGGTGCATTGTGGGAGGTCCCTGTCCGTACACACCCCGGTGCATTGTGGGAGGTCCCTGTCCGTACACACCCCGGTGCATTGTGGGAGGTCCCTGTCTGTACACACCCCGGTGCATTGTGGGAGGTCCCTGTCTGTACACACCCCGGTGCATTGTGGGAGGTCCCTGTCTGTACACACCCCGGTGCATTGTGGGAGGTCCCTGTCCGTACACACCCCGGTGCATTGTGGGAGGTCCCTGTCCGTACACACCCCGGTGCATTGTGGGAGGTCCCTGTCTGTACACACCCCGGTGCATTGTGGGAGGTCCCTGTCTGTACACACCCCGGTGCATTGGGGGAAGGTGGTCTAGTCCCCTTACGCTCTCTTATATTGTCTTCATTCCTCACAGATCTTCCTCTGGAGTCTGAAGGACAACGATCTGACGGGAATGGCGTTCATCGACACTCAGCTTTATATCCACCAGATGATCAGCGTAAAGAATTTCATTCTGGCTGCAGACCTGATGAAAAGCATCTCATTACTGCGCTACCAGGAGGAGAGCAAAACCCTGTCACTGGTCAGCAGGGTGAGTGCACGCCCCTCTCATCCCTTCCCTGTCACTGGTCAGCGGGGTGAGTGCACGCCCCTCTCATTCCTTCCCTGTCACTGGTCAGCAGGGTGAGTGCACGCCCCTCTCATCCCTTCCCTGTCACTGGTCAGCAGGGTGACTGCACGCCCCTCTCATCCCTTCCCTGTCACTGGTCAGCGGGGTGAGTGCACGCCCCTCTCATCCCTTCCCTGTCACTGGTCAGCAGGGTGAGTGCACGCCCCTCTCATCCCTTCCCTGTCACTGGTCAGCAGGGTGACTGCACGCCCCTCTCATTCCTTCCCTGTCACTGGTCAGCGGGGTGAGTGCACGCCCCTCTCATCCCTTCCCTGTCACTGGTCAGCGGGGTGAGTGCACGCCCCTCTCATCCCTTCCCTGTCACTGGTCAGCAGGGTGACTGCACGCCCCTCTCATCCCTTCCCTGTCACTGGTCAGCGGGGTGAGTGCACTCCCCTCTCATCCCTTCCCTGTCACTGGTCAGCAGGGTGAGTGCACTCCCCTCTCATCCCTTCTCTGTCACTGGTCAGCGGGGTGAGTGCACGCCCCTCTCATCCCTTCCCTGTCACTGGTCAGCAGGGTGAGTGCACTCCCCTCTCATCCCTTCCCTGTCACTGGTCAGCAGGGTGAGTGCACTCCCCTCTCATTCCTTCCCTGTCACTGGTCAGCGGGGTGAGTGCACTCCCCTCTCATCCCTTCCCTGTCACTGGTCAGCGGGGTGAGTGCACGCCCCTCTCATCCCTTCCCTGTCACTGGTCAGCAGGGTGAGTGCACGCCCCTCTCATTCCTTCCGTGTCACTGGTCAGCAGGGTGAGTGCACGTCCCCCTCATCCCTTCTCTGTCACTGGTCAGCGGGGTGAGTGCACGCCCCTCTCATCCCTTCCCTGTCACTGGTCAGCGGGGTGAGTGCACATCCCTCTCATTCCTTCCGTGTCACTGGTCAGCGGGGTGAGTGCACGCCCCTCTCATTCCTTCCCTGTCACTGGTCAGCGGGGTGATTGCACGCCCCTCTCATTCCTTCCGTGTCACTGGTCAGCAGGGTGAGTGCATGCCCCTCTAATCCCTTCCCTGTCACTGGTCAGCATGGTGAGTGCACGCCCCTCTCATTCCTTCCCTGTCACTGGTCAGCAGGGTGAGTGCACGCCCCTCTCATTCCTTCCCTGTCATTGGTCAGCAGGGTGAGTGCACGCCCCTCTCATTCCGTCCGTGTCACTGGTCAGCAGGGTGAGTGCACGCCCCCCTCATCCCTTCCCTGTCACTGGTCAGCAGGGTGAGTGCACGCCCCTCTCATTCCTTCCGCGTCATTGGTCAGCAGGGTGAGTGCACGCCCCCCTCATTCCTTCCCTGTCACTGGTCAGCGGGGTGAGTGCACGCCCCTCTCATCCCTTCCCTGTCACTGGTCAGCAGGGTGAGTGCACGCCCCTCTCATTCCTTCCCTGTCACTGGTCAGCAGGGTGAGTGCACGCCCCTCTCATTCCTTCCCTGTCACTGGTCAGCAGGGTGAGTGCACGCCCCTCTCATCCCTTCCCTGTCACTGGTCAGCGGGGTGAGTGCACGCCCCTCTCATCCCTTCCCTGTCACTGGTCAGCGGGGTGAGTGCACGCCCCTCTCATCCCTTCCCTGTCACTGGTCAGCAGGGTGAGTGCACGCCCCTCTCATCCCTTCCCTGTCACTGGTCAGCAGGGTGAGTGCACGTCCCCCTCGTTCCTTCCCTGTCACTGGTCAGCAGGGTGAGTGCACGCCCCTCTCATCCCTTCCCTGTCACTGGTCAGCGGGGTGAGTGCACGCCCCTCTCATCCCTTCCGTGTCACTGGTCAGCAGGGTGAGTGCACGTCCCCCTCATCCCTTCTCTGTCACTGGTCAGCAGGGTGAGTGCACGCCCCTCTCATCCCTTCCCTGTCACTGGTCAGCAGGGTGAGTGCACGTCCCCCTCATCCCTTCTCTGTCACTGGTCAGCAGGGTGAGTGCACGCCCCTCTCATCCCTTCCCTGTCACTGGTCAGCAGGGTGAGTGCACGTCCCCCTCATCCCTTCTCTGTCACTGGTCAGCAGGGTGAGTGCACGCCCCTCTCATCCCTTCCCTGTCACTGGTCAGCAGGGTGAGTGCACGTCCCTCTCATTCCTTCCGTGTCATTGGTCAGCAGGGTGAGTGCACGCCCCTCTCATCCCTTCCCTGTCACTGGTCAGCGGGGTGAGTGCACATCCCTCTCATTCCTTCCCTGTCACTGGTCAGCGGGGTGAGTGCACGCCCCTCTCATCCCTTCCCTGTCACTGGTCAGCAGGGTGAGTGCACGTCCCTCTCATTCCTTCCCTGTCACTGGTCAGCAGGGTGAGTGCACGTCCCTCTCATTCCTTCCGTGTCATTGGTCAGCAGGGTGAGTGCACGCCCCTCTCATTCCTTCCGCGTCATTGGTCAGCAGGGTGAGTGCACGCCCCTCTCATCCCTTCCCTGTCACTGGTCAGCAGGGTGAGTGCACGCCCCTCTCATCCCTTCCCTGTCACTGGTCAGCAGGGTGAGTGCACGCCCCTCTCATTCCTTCCCTGTCACTGGTCAGCAGGGTGAGTGCACGCCCCTCTCATCCCTTCCCTGTCACTG